>ML821500.1:98217-115029 GCA_009831015.1 Picea engelmannii
TTCTGCATAACTCTTTCTATTTTCTTCATTCTTCTTTTCTAGCAACGTAGAGTGCTTCTCTTCATTCTCTACAACTAATGTGGATGTTTCTGTCTCTTCAACTTTCTTGTTGATCTTTTCGATTTTGACTCTTAGTGTGACAACTTCTTCTTCAAGATTCTCAACCTCTTCTTCTTTCTTCATTATCTGAGACTTCATGACTTCTTATGTTCTCTTTTCTTCTTCAAGTTGGATTTTCAATGCAATTATTTCTTCTTCCATTGTTCTCTCTTCTTGACCAAACTCTTCCTCAAGTTGGTTTAAATCATTGGTTCTTTCCTTGAGATGATCCATCAATATATTTTCTCTATTTTCTGTGTCTTCCTTTTGTGCTACTATGTTGGCTTCTAAACATTTCTTTTGATATTCTAGAGTTTCTTCAATTCTTCTGGCCTCTTCTAGTTGAGCTCTTAAATTCTTGATGACCTATTGATCCTTTTCAGAACCTTGAACACTTTTCTTTTGCTTCATCAATTCTTTCTTGGATGAGTTGTTTTCTTCTCTTTCTTTCCTTAGATATTTAATTGCACTGGTCAATTTTTCTTTGTAAAAAACTTTTGCTTCATCATACTCTTCCTCTTATGAATCTATCTGACATGATAAACATCTTTCTTCTTGTTCTGTATCTGCATCTTCTTTGGCATTTTCTGAATCTGCGATGGGTGAAGAATATATGTCATGTAACTTATCCAAAATTTCTTTGGATGATGAACATTTACCAACCTTTTCTCTTACCGGTTTAGGTAATCCTTCCCAGATGAAATCCATCGCTATTTTGTTATTCTTCTTCAATTCCTTATTGGTTGTAGTATTTTCCCTTTTTGAACTATCATGTCCTGTAACAACTGATAGCCAAATATAATGTCCTTGTGCCTGTAAAAATATTTCCGTCCTTCTGCTCCACATCTCATACTTAAAACCATTATGACCATTAAACATTGGTACTCCATTCTCAAAATAATCCATGATCTCCTTCCAGTGGTTAAATTGTTTCCTGAAGGAACCTTTCTCTGATACCAATTGTTGGATTACTGAGAGGGGAGGTGAATCAGTAATAGATCAATTTAATCCCTTTTAACCATATAATCCAAGTGTTATATCAATGAAGAATTATCATCCAATAGCTGCAGATTAAATAAACAATGAAAAAATGAACAATCATACACATACACAGTACACCAGTGTTTTACGTGGATACCCAAATCGGGAGAAAACCACTGAATGTTTTTTCTCATATGTCTTGAAGAATTACATTCATTGGAAGCACCAACTTCCTTTGTTTTCCAACTGCAACTGGAAGGAGGCTCCAACCCCCTAGTTTCTCAGGCTACAACCTGAGGGAAGCTCCAACTCCCCAATTCTCTAGCTACAACTAGAAGGAGGCTACAACCCCCTATGTTCTCTGTCTACAACTGGAAGGTGGCTACAACCACCTATCCTTGCCCCATCCAGCCACCCTGAAGTAGAAGTAGAATAATGGAACCACTGTCACACTATCACTATGAGATATACTACTGTAAACCTGTACCAATAAATCTGAACCATGCATCAACCTATACCTCAACCTTTAATCAACCTATACCATAAACAAGTGCATCAACCATGAATCAGCATGTACCTCAAACTGTAATCAACCTATACCTTAAACAAGTGCATCAACCATGCACCAACCTATAATCAACCTGTACCATAAACACGTGGATCAACCATGCATCAAATTGTACCTCAACCTATAATCAACCTGTACCATAAACAAGTGCATCAACCATGCACCAACCTATAATCAACATGTACCATAAACAAGTGCATCAACCATGCATCAACCTGTACCTCAATCTGTAATGAACCTGTACCATAAACAAGTGCATCCAACCATGTACCAAGTATGTACCAATCATGTGTCAACTACTCATCAACTATGACTCATCAATATGTACCAACATCGTCAACTATACACATCATGTATGTGCACCAACTCATCAACTACTTGTCTCAACCATGTACTCAACATGTACCACAACCAAAATCCCTCATCAATTTCATCATCCAAATATGATTTGTAGCTCTGTAATAGACCTGGTGTATATGATCACATTCCTGCAAACCTTCCTTAACTTTAAAAACAAGATACTATCATTTTCAACAAACTTTTCTTGAGTCTCACATGCCTAGTTTTGGATTACTCAACAACCCTAACTTGAAGTAATCATAACTTTGAACCTGTAATGTATAAAGATCTGAAACTAATACACAATTTTATTCGGTGTGTTTTATGCAATTCATCCAAGTTTCACTACTTGGAACCTCTCAGAAAAGGAGTTATAGAAAAAATGGCATACCTCGCGGAATTTTGGCTTATTCTAGAGAGTGACCTTGTAGAGCGTGCCCCGCACAAAATGATTGATGAATTGATCCGAAACTATTAAAAAACATACTAAATACTGTACCCTAACCAACACATTTGGTCTCACTTAATTTGGATCTGTTATGAAGAAGTTATGACGTTTTTACCTGAAACACATGATTTTGACTAGTTTCAAGACTGGCCACAAACCCTATTTTCCACGGAGTGTAAATACCAAAATACAACGACCCACAAGATGAATGTATTAACACATATACTTGGATATGTTTTCTCACTAGAATAGCAATTTCAGGATCTGAATCATTATAGAAAACAAATTATAGAAAAAATGGTGAGATGACCTGTAAATAACATACCTTAGAAAGCACCATCAAAAGAATTTATCCTTCCTTGCATTTCGGCCTTCTTTTCTTCACTTTCCTCATAATTTCGGCTTAGATATAATTTTTTTACCTCAGAAACCTATAGATATTCAATATTCTCAAGTGTGATTCAAATGAGAGAGCCTTGCCTCTTATTTATACTCTCCAAGTAGCTTCCTTAAAAACATCTTGTATGTCACTTGACCCACTTTCCTTATTTCAGGGTTGGGTCCACTTCTAATTTATCCATTAAATTTATTATTGAAATAATTTGTTTTGTATTCACTTTGAATTATAATACACTCATCACTTCACTTTATTATTTTCCTTTTAAAATCTCTTAAACCACTTTGACTACTTTGACCTTTTGGGCTTCTAGATGACATATGAGGGTCCTCCAACTTCGTAAGGCCATAACTCTCAAACCATGAGGAGTTATGTGACATTATACATACCACCAGAAATGGCATGAGATGTAATATCCATATAGAATATTATTATCTGAAAATATATCATAAATTATACCGTTACCCATCAAACAAACTTGGGTCCATTACCCAAACCTGGGGTCTCCAACTTCTCATGGCCATAACTCTCTAACCGTGAGGAATTATGTGGTGTTCCACATACCACCGGAAATGACATGACAAGCACTATCCATCTAGGATATTTTCCCTGACAAATTCACTTTCCTTCATCTCATTATTCCACAATTAAGCATGGGTTGTCTTACTCCACAAAGCGTCTTCCCGTGATGGCTTTCACCATAAGGGGACCACTTTGGAGTTCATCCATATTTACTTCTTATCAACCATGAAAAAACAATAATGAGTCATATTTACATCAAACAATATTGGGTCCATTACCCAAACCTTTGTGCTACGGGGCTTTCTTCAAGGGTTAACATCAATGACAACCAACCTTAATCAACAAACTCTACTAAGTGTAGGTAGTCTTCCCATTTTGATGGTTTATCCATCACATATATCCTCAACATATCCTCAATCAATTGATTCAGCCTCTCTATTTGTCCATCTGAT
Organism: Picea engelmannii; assembly: GCA_009831015.1. Classification (NCBI taxonomy): domain Eukaryota; kingdom Viridiplantae; phylum Streptophyta; class Pinopsida; order Pinales; family Pinaceae; genus Picea; species Picea engelmannii. The sequence goes on from ML821500.1 coordinate 102,024, forward strand.
TATGGATGATAACTTGTACTAAAATTCAAATTTGTTCCAAATCCATTAAATAAACCTTTCCAAAATTTTGAGGTAAATTTTGGATCTCTGTTAGACACAGTTTTCTTGGGTATTCCATGTAATCGAGCAATTTTTCTCATACAAACATCATCAATGTTGGTTTCCTTGTGAGTGAGCTTTACTGGAATAAAATGGGCAGCTTTAGTAAGCTTATCCACCACTATCATGATAGAATCATGTTGTTTGTTTGTTCTAGGAAGTTTGGTGATGAAATCTATTGTTACAACTTCCCATTTCCACTCAGGAATGGGTAATGGTTGTAGAAAACCAACTGGGTGTCTATGCTCAGCTTTTACCTTTTGACATTCCATACATTTGACAATAAAATCAACAACTTCTTTCTTCATTCTTGGCCAATAATATTGGCTCTTGACAGCTGCAATAGTTTTCTGATAACCTAGGTGCCCAACATAAGGTACATTATGCATTTCTCTCAATATCATATTTTTCAAGTCATGGGAATTTGGTACATAAATTATGCCCATGTACATGATAATTTCATCATTATCTAGCTTGTATTCTTCAATTTTCCGCTACAAATTACCTTGCTATAATTTTTCCACTAATTCCTTGTATCGCAAATCTAATTTTGCAACCTCTAAAATTTTGTGTTTCAAATCTGATTGGTACATGATAATGGTTGTAGCATGCAATTCATGCACTCTTCTGTTGAGTGCATCAACCACTTTTTTCTCTTTCCCTTTTATATGCTTTATATCAAAGTCGTATTCACTTAGAAATTCTAACCATCTGCTTTGCCTAGCATCTAGAGTTGGTTGATCAAATAAATATTTCAGACCATTATGGTTTGTCCTTAGCTCAAACCTTTTCCCCATGAGCTAGTGTCTCCATTTCCTCAAGGCATGCACTATGGTTTCCAACTCCAAATCATGAGTGGCATAGTGTCTTTCATGCTCCTTCAACTTCCTTGATTCATAACATATAACAAACCCATTTTGACTGAGGACTCCACCAAGTCCTTATTTACATGCATTTGTGCATATTATGAAGTCTTCATTTGGGTCTGTAATCCTTAGTATTGGAGCACTGGTTAATAATTTTTTCAAGTGTTGGAAACTCTTTTCACAATCTAATGTCCACTTAAACTTCACACCCTTCTTTTGTAAGGAAGTGATTGGGTGTGCAATCTTTGAGAATCCTTCAATAAATCTCCTATAGTAGCCTGCAAGTCCCATGAATCATCCGACCTCTGTCACATTCTTTGGTGCTGACCATTCTCTAATGGATTCTATCTTCTCAGGATCCACTTCTATCCCATCCTCTGAAATGATATGTCCCAAATAATGAATTTGTTTCTAATAAAATGAGCACTTGCTCAATTTGGCATACAATTGATGCTCCCTTAGTACTTGAAACACCATCCTCAAATGATGTTCATGCTCTTCTTCTGACTTGGAATATATATGGATGTCATCCAAAAATACAATGACAAACTTGTCTAAATATTCTCGGAAAACACCATTCATAAAGCCCATGAAAATAGTTGGTGCATTTGACAACCTAAATGGAACCATTGTGAACTCATAATGACCATACCTTATCCTGAAGGTGGTCTTGTTGATATATTCCTCTTTAATCCTTACCTAATGGTATCCTGACCTGAGATCTATCTTTGAAAATATATTTGCATCCTTCAATTGATCAAAGAGATCATCAATCCTTGGCAGAGGATACTTGTTCTTTACCGTCACTTTATTCAACTGTATGAAATCAATGCACAATCTTAATGTCCCATCTTTTGTCTTCACGAAAAAGGTTGGGGCACCCCAAGGTGACACACTTGCGCATATATACCCCTTCTTCAGAAGTTCTTCAAGCTACATTTGCAACTCCTTCATCTCTGGTCTACTCATTCTGTAAGGATTCTTGACACTGGAGCTGCTCCGGGAATTAAATTTATAGAGAAATCAATATCTCTCTTTGGGGGTAGTCCTAGTACCTCCTTGAACACATATTCAAAATCTTGCAGGACTACATGATCTTTCAAATTAGTCACCTTATATTTAGGTGTCTCTTCCATATGAGCTGCAAATATCTGACACCCTTTTCTGTAATGTTTATTCAACTACAATGCTGAAATTCATCTGATGGTTACTTCCCTGGGAATTCCCTACACTTTCCTTAGGCTCCCTTCCTCATCCAAGCAATTAAATTCCTTGTTATGACAGTCTAGGATAGCATGATGTTGTTCCAACCAATCCATCCTAATTAGACATTCATAGGAACCTAAAGGCAACATGTTCAAATCTTCCTTGGTGTTCATTTCATTCATGTCCATAAGACATGACTTAACCATCTCATTAAATTTTCTTTTGGCTCGGGTAGCCAGATGCACCAATAAATATTTTCCATGATTTCTTCTTGGAAAATGAAAACTTTCCACCATCTTAGGATCTATATAACTATGACTAGATCCTGAATCAATTAAAATAGAAATGGTTTGGTTGTTTATCATACCTTCTACTTCAATCATATGTGATTGATACTTTGCTTGATTTTTGTCTAGGGCTGCATAGATCCTTGGTACATTTCCTCCCATTTCCTCCATTGTTTCATCTTGTTTTACATTATGAACAGTCCTCACTTTTTCACCTATGTGGGGACAATCTATGAACATATGATCTCCTTTACAACCCCAACATTGAATAGGTGGATGCCTTGGCTCTGATAGCCAACTGCACCAACCAATATTTTCCATGCTTTCTTCTTGGCAAATGAAAACTTTCCACCATCTTAGGATCTATATAACTATGACTAGCTCCTGAATCAATTAAAATAGAAATGGTTTGGTTGTTGATCATACCTTCTACTTCAATCATATGTGACTAATAATTTGTTTTCTTGTTGTCTAGGGCTGCATAGATCCTTGGTACATTTCTTCCCATGTCCTCCATTGTTTCATCTTGCTATACATTGTGAACAATCCTCACTTTTTCACCTTTGTGGGGACAATCTCTAAACATATGATCTCCTTTACAACCCCAACATTGAATAGGTGGATGCCTTGAACTTTGACCCCCTGTCTCAATCGTTCTGGGTTCTCTAGAAATTGGTTGCCTCTGAGGATTATTTCTGAAGAATGGTGGCTTAGATCCCTTCTTCCTATGATCTATCTTGAATTTCTTTTTGTCTTCCCAAGATTTTTGGAAAGTTGGCCTTGCTTTTTGTTGATCATATAGGCATTTAGCTCACCTTATGGTCTCCTTCAATGTCTTGGGATCATCATATTGTATTTTGTCACTGATGAATGATGGTAATCCACTCAAATACCTTTGAATCTTAATTGTCTCATCCTTGATGAAAGAAGCATACTTCATCAGTTCTAAAAACCTTATCTCATATTCATCTATGGTTATACTCCCAAGCTTGAGTTCAAAGAACTCTTTCATTTTATTTTCATAGTATCTCTTAGGTATTTCTTCTCAAAATGATTCTTTAATTCCCTCCAAGCAACACTTTTCTCTTTAATGTGTTGCACCTACACAAGTTGATCCCACCACATGGATTCTTTTCCCTTGAGTTGATAGATGGAAATTCTTACTTTTGCATGAGATGAATAATTATGCAATTGAAAATACTTTCTCATGCCCAACAACCATGTCTCTGCATCTTCATCCTTCTTGTGCTCACCATCAAATGTAGGAGGTTTGATTTTGTTCATTTCTCCTCATAGCTCATCCACCCCATACCTCTTATGCTTCCTGACAAGGGATGGACTTGATTTGTTGTGTGCTCTCTTATTAGAATGCCTCGGGAAGTGATGATGATGTCTGCTAACACTTCTGGTTATTCTTTTCTCATCCATGTGACTTCCTAATTTGCTTGAGCCATTCTCCTTGAGAATTCATAGGTCTTCCTGACTTGCTTGAGCCAAATTTCTCAATTTTCCCATGAATTTAACAACATAAATTGGGGATTTTTCCCAATTCCACGCAATTGTTGTTACTTTTTACCATGGATTCTCTACAACCTGAAATTTGGCCAATTCGAAATTGATCCTTTGTGAAATTTCTCTTCAACTCAACTTGTTCATCCCATCCAGGCTCAGTGTTGAAAAATGAATCTCTGATACCATGTTGTAACATCCCCAACCACCTAGGTCGGGCCATGCTACTCTAGAAGACGCTTTTATTCTCTTCGCAATCATACTATAACGTACCCAACATCCAATTGAGCTATGCCACATAAATTTTTCGAACTACAAGCAATTAAAACATATGTTAGCACTCTGTAATTTTCCCAAGGATGTGGAGGCAGCCATAGAGGCAACATCAAAACCACTTCGAGTCAGGGATCTAGCCCTCCAAGACTCAGAGAAGGATCTCTCTGTCGAATTTGGATTTGTTTAGAATATGATATTAGGCTAGCTATGTAGAATAGGATATGTTCTTGGAGTTTTCTGGTTGAGATAGAAAAATAGGACCATTGGGCTATGGGGTCTATGTTATAAACGTAAATATCAAAGAACAGATATAAAGATTCTTTTCACAGGGTAGGATAATGTTACTATTGGATTCTTTAGAAATAAAGTGATGGATAGCAGAAAAAGACGATATTATCAATTAAAGTAAAGAATCAATTAAGAATTTCTTTACTATAACATTAGAGAATGAACATTTAGATCTTTAAAAGCTAGAAACAGAGTGCACAAAGGTAAATTCTGCAAATTTAACTCCTTTTAAATGATCAAACCAGAAAAAAAAAATCATAACTAAGAGAGATAAACACTCAATGAAGAAGAGAAAAACTTCACCAACAGCTAACACACAGGAATCCTGTGAAACGTCTCTTTGTATTACTGGAAGATCTCTTGATAAAAGTTGTAGTGCTTACAGCTTGCTAGGGCCTAAAGATCAACAACCATTTTACATTAAAATCACATCAATAAATAGGATAGATCCCCCATCAAGTTTGTGTTTTATTAAATGGGTTTTATATTAATTAATTTTATTTTAACGTTTAACACTAACCTAAATTAACCTAAACACTAACTTAATTATTAGCTAATTAATTAATTAATAATTAATCAATTGCTAACAAAACTAACTTAGTTTATTGGTCTAATTACACTAACTTTATTAACCTATTTACTAACTACCAACCTTATTAATTTATTGTTCTTTTTAGCCTAAGTTTGTTTATTCATGGATGGGTGGCGAGTGGGATGTAGTCAACTGGATAAAAGGACAAGAGAGTGAGGGCGCAGTGTGGATGAAGGATGCAGTAGGGTAATGGAGGACCGGGCGAAATGGATGGAGGGGAAAATGGGATCAACTGAGCCAGACTTCGTCATCACGAGAGAAACACCATATCGTCAACTGAAAAGTCAGGTTACCTATGATTATAGGACCCCAACATAGGCTCCACCTGGGGATGTCATCTCTTTTAGGAGGTGTCAAGAACCACTGAACTCTAAACATGCAGACCAATGCTTTATCCATTGGGTTGTTCCCAAAATTATTTTGTAAGTTGTACCTATTTTGATCTTTCAACTGAGACCAAATCAAAAGAACACTGTTGGAAAAGAGATGCTCGGAATGTTGAGCTTCTTCACACTCTCCTATCTACCCTATACTGCTGAAAATCATGCTACATCAAATAATACAAAAATGCCATTGAAACCAATCAAGTAGTTGTTGAGACCAGTGGACTGCTTCACTGCTTGTTTGCATAATAAAAAAGGAAGCTTGACCATTTGCCCATAGATTCAAAACTGCAAAGTGTAATGGCCACTGCTGAAAACATGATTGTTCTTTACAACCGAGACCTCAACAATCTTGAAGAACAAAATTAATTCCAGAGATAGATTGGGGCTCTGCAGTGAAAATTTTCTCCATATAGATAACTATAGGATCAAGGTATAAATGACATGGTCCTTGATTTTTAGATTCATCCAAGTGAGTAACATGCTTTGGCACTATATCTATGTTATTTGCATCCTCATGCAATGGATGATTTGGGTGCAACTTTTCTGATGGGTTTTGAAATGATGCTTCTATTGAACACACCCCTGTAGCTAACTGTCTGATCATATCTATATCATAACAATTTTTGAAATCATTAGGGGTAAATGAAAACTGACTTTGAAAACACAAATTATCCAGAATATCAGCTATAGGGTCATAAAATTCTTTAGATAATGGTGGCATTGGCTCTACTGGTACTTGATGGCTTACACTGTGACTTTCAACTAGAATCTGACCAAGATTCCCTCTCAAAATCTGAAAATAATTAAAGCATAAAGGCAGTGAATCAAAATGGATCAGCTCATCACCTATTTCGGGCTTCATGATTTCATCTGAGGTTTGACCTTCAAAAAGGCTCAAGGGCTACACCTCTGGATCAACTTCTGTATCTCCCTTTTTTTCCTCAACTGATGAATTAGAACATTCCTCTTCCTTTATATGTGAAATCTACTTGTAATGTTTTCTCGGGAGCAAGGAAAAACATAAGGGCAAGCAATTATCACTTTCTTGAATTTTTTTTGCATTTTGATCATTGTTGTCATAATTTCCATGTACAGATTGATTGTCCTCTTGGGATTTCAAATGATCTTCTTCCTCCCAATCATATGTGGTTGATTTCTTTGAAACATCTAATGTGGTATGATCATCATTGTACCAATCAAGCTTGGGTGAATCATCCATGGATGAAATGCCATTGAACATGCATATCATATCAGGAGAATCTTCCTCCATCTTCTGATTTTGAACTTCATCTTTGACTGTATTGTGAATTGAATACATGAAAGAATCATTATCCAAACCATGGTACCAAGGGTGAGCTGCAAAATGTTTGGGAACTGTGACCTTTTATTTCTCTGAAATCAATGGAACATGATGTATTTGAACATCAAGTTTTTCTCTTATGCTAATCTTTTGCATCATCTCTTTAATGGTGTTGGACAGAATGTCCATTTTAGCTTCTGAATATTTGAGCTACTCCTTTTCTTTGTTCTTTACCTTTGACCTTTTGATTAGCAAGTTGGCCTCCACATCAACTGCAATGTTCTGCATTTCTTCGAGAGTTGCAGTGTTCCTTTCTCTTAATTAGAATGCCATCTCAAGATCGAAGGCATCTGGGAAATGCAAGTGAGTTGATCCTAGGGGTGGACTTATATCAATAGGCATTGCATGATATACCTTATTGAACCTTGCTGAAAACTAAGGTACTGTCTCCCCTAGCTACCTTTTCAAATGGTCATATTCTTCTAGGATGAGAAAAACATTTCTCATGATCACCCATCGATCTAAGAAACATTTTACAAACTGATGGAAATTGCTAATGCTATCAGTTGGAAGACTCTTAAACCAATTTTTGATTTTGCCTTGCAATGATAGGGAAAACATTATGATGCAGACATCATCATCTTCTACCTCAAACAGATCAAGAAAATCCTCAAGACTTTGGATATGCTTTTTAGCAGTGATTTTCACATTTTCTCCATCAAACCTGGGCAGATTATTGATGTAATTGATAGGGAGGTCATGGAGAATAGGAGGCAAAGCTAGAGGCTTATATCTATCTGGGACTTTTACTGGTATAGGAGGTAAAGAAAGGGGCTTGTAGCTAACTGGAATTTCAACAATGGTAGGAGATAAAGCACGAGGCTCATGTCTCACTGGGCTTTCTGCAAGTGTATGAGTATGTACATGATCTACAATTTGGGGCTTAGTCCCTTGAGGCTCATCAATTAGCAGGTGGTCAATGCAATCTTCAGCAATGTACTTTTGATCAGGTTTAGAATAAGATAAGACATAACTACAAATAAAACCAATGTCTTGAATGCAACTTGGCCTTGAGTACCCGATCTTTCTTGGCTACTTGGTCATGCTTCAAGTTCTTCCTCCAGTGGAGTCTTTGAGTTGGCACTGTCTGGAGCTAATTGGAGTCGCCAAGTGAATGATCTCAGCCTTCTGGTGTCTGGTCATTGTCCACCATCAGTGATCAGATCTAGAACTTGAAGTGCACTACTGGAGAAAGTTCCCTAGTATGGTCGTCATTCTGTTATCACTCTATAATTTGACCAAGGCTATGGAGGAAGTCATAGAGGAAACATCAAAACCACTTCGAGTCAAGGATATATCCCTCCAAGAATCAGAGAGGGATCTCTCTATCAAATTTATATTTGTTTAGAATTGGATATTAGGCTAGCTATGCAGAATAAGATATGTTCTTGGAGTTTTCTGGTTGATATAGCAAAATAGGCCCATTGGGCTATGGGGTCTATGTTATAAACGTAAATATCAAAGAATAGATATAAAGATTCTTTTCACGGGGTAGGATAATGTGACTATTGGATTCTTTAGAAATAAAGTGATGGATAGCAGAAAAAGACGATATTATCAATTAAAGTAAAGAAGCAATTAAGAATTTCTTTACTATAACATCAGAGCATGAACATTTAGATCTTTAAAAGATAGAAACAGAGTACACAAAGGTAAATTCTGCAAATTTAACTCCTTTTAAATGATCAGACTAGAAAACAAGATGATAACTAAGAGAGATAAACACTCAACAAAGAAGAGAAAAACTTCGCCAACAACTAACACACAGGAATCCTGTGAAACGTCTCTTTGTATTACTGGAAGATCTCTTGATAAAAGTTACAGTTCTTACAGCTTGCTAGGGCCTAAAGATCAATAACCAATTTACATTAAAATCACATCAATAAATAGGAGATATCCCCCATCAATTTTAGGAAGTCGGATTCAACCGCCTCGACCAAAAATAGCAACAAATCCCCAAAAATCATGAACTGTCCACCATGAAAGATGGGCCGAATTTATGCAAAAAAGGGGTCTGCTCAGACAGATTTTTCTCTTTAATGTTGACACCTGGTAAAAATTTGAAGGAGGTTATTGTATATGAGTATGTTTCGGACAAAAAACTCTTTTTTTTTCTCCAAATTCACCTCCATCTCGCCAAAAAATCTCCCGCAAAATCAAGGCTGAAACAGAAAGAACCAGAAATCTGAAAAATGAGGCTTAAAGATAGATTTGATTCTCCCGGATGGTGGAACCTGTGAAAAAACTGAGAGAGGTTTTTTTTCTTCAGCCCGTTATGGAGAAAAATCTCTCTCGGGATTACAAACTTTGCCTTATTTTACCCGTAATCGCTTTCGGAAAATGACTGGTTGAAGACGCTGCGAAAGCAGTTTTTTTGGGGAAGGGTGATATTATGACCCCCCCCCGAGGTGGTAAGTGGTTTTAGGCCGGGGGGGGGTCCACTGGCTTGTGGTGCTGACACCTGTCTTATCCATAATAAATAATTATCCATACTTTATACTTAATAAATATTAATATAATATTCCTTTTTGGCTTAAGATCCCTAGCTTAGCCCCTTTTCCTTAACTTTTAGCCCCCCATTTCCCTATCTAGTGGAGTTTAGTCCCTCATACTCTTTTATCATGGTCATTTTGTGTTCAACGATGTATTTTATATTAATGATGAGACATATACAAAAATAGGCTCATTGGCCTTTAACATCTAGGATCTTCGACCTAATCATCACAAAACTGGCTCACCAGCTTATAAAACACAACATATACACAAAGGTTCCCTGGCCTCAAAATTGTGCGCACTTAAGTTGTTGCGCGCGGTATCCTGGAATGTGCACACTTCATCATTTTACTATGCAGTACATGCGTGCACTATACCATGGAAGGTGCATACAAAAATTATGTCAAACAACTCACCAGCTTACGTACATTTGTATTTACATTTACAATTAGGTTTGGCGTAGGGATATTACAAATACAAAAATCATAGAGAATATAGCATTAACTTGCACATTGTCCTAGGAAATTTGGCTTTCTAGAAATTATATGACTTTTCAAGGTAAATATATTTGAAGGCTTCCCCCTCTAGTCCAATATCCATCTTGTGGAATAAAGTAGGGAGTTTTTTTATCCTCTAGAGGATGACTTAGAATAGTTCCCTAGTCAAAAACATCTTGAGGAACAACATGGTTAGTTAGGGGTTAATTAAGGATCCACTAGGGGTAACTGAGGATTAATTAGATCCCATTGAGGTTTGTTTCCAAATAATATATGAAAATGGTGGTATTTTGGATCCAATCAAGGTGAAAACTAGGAGAGTGATTTAACAACCTGATATTGACTTCTCTGGGGCCTAGGGATTCTTTGATGGAGCTAGTCAAAGGCCATGTTACACCTCCCATCCTAGGGGTAACTAAGGATATGATATATTGAGGCCCACAGGTAGTAGACATGGAGTTTCAAGAGCTACATGGATAACATAACCCACATATCCATTCTTCTACACCATGATTCACCATCATCATCGGCAACAAATAAGTGTCCACTACGCTGGTTTGGCTCCCATAAGACAACAAGTCTTACTTCATGAGGTAACAAGTTCAGTCTCATGGTAAGTGTCACTTTAATATTTGAATAATTTAAGCATGTTGCAAAGAGTCCTTTCTTTATTATGGAACATTTGCTTGGAAATTATATATTTTTCCTAATTTCACCTTGGTGGTTGGCATGGCATCCTAGAAAGTTGGTCACCCTCTATTATGAGATTTTCAACCCTATGACCTTGGGTCTAATTTACAATAGATCACAACCATATCTAAAATATTTAACTTACCCTCCAACATACAAATCAATAAAGAAATGATTACTTGGAAGAGAGAGAGAAAGATCGTATACCTTATGTCCAAATGTTTGATGAAGATCCTCTCTCTTGACCTTTGACTTGCACCAGAACTTTGCCTCTACCAGCCTACAAAAGAAACCACGTAAATATTGCAGCAAAGTAGTTATCAAATCAAATTATAAAATGAAATATGTAAAACTAGAAATGTAAAGCAAAATCACCACATACAAACTAGTTAAACACAATTGCACATAAATTGGAGGGAAACAAAGATATTTTATTAATCATCATGAATAGGTGAGTTACAAATTGATTATGACTAATGGCACTACCTTGATACCAACTGCCTAAGCTCCTCCATTGAACCCCTTCAAGAATCAACTCAGCAATGGATTACTTCCTCACATGACCAATAAGGGATAGGAATACACCCAACGATCATATAGGAGAGAGGAAGAGATAATAGAAAATAAATTTCCAAATCAAGGGATACTACTCAAAGATTAAAGGAATAGGGAATCTTGCAAATGGACAACATATTCTTGCACCAAGGTTTCCTCTCCTCGTCTACACCCCCATAGGTGCTTATATACCATTCTAAATAGGTTGAGATGGTTACATTATATTGTGTATGGGAAAGTGGGGGTTTAGGACCGGGTAAACCTGTAAACCCCACCCAAAAGTATGGAATATGTTTATTTTTCTAAAAAATAAAGGTGTATAGAATTTTCACACTAAAAAATAGCGTATGTACGTGATTTTCACATGGATGAATAGTGTACATCAAAAAAGGTAGAGTTTTTTAGATGATTTTGATGAAGGAGATTGGGATTTAGATTTGTGAACTAAGGAATGGACTAGGCCATCTCACAAATGCAATCTGGGGTGGAAATTTTGTTAAGCCCTAATATTGGCTCATTACCCCTTAATTGGGGCATATTATATTAGTAATGTTATTTTATTTATGTCGGCTTTAGGCCATTAGTTGTAATTTAGATTAGTAATGTTATTTTTATTTATGTCGGCTTTGGGCCATTAGTTGTAATTATACCTCCTAGTCTCCTACATATACCAAGGAGACATTTTCATTTTGAATCATCTTGTACTTGAACATTTAAGTGGGGTAAAAGGAGGTTTCCCCCTCGAAGAGGCTTATTATCTGAAATTATCTCTCTTTTCAAGGTGTTGAGTACTTTTCCTGAGGTTTTTCTATGCTATATTGATGTTTGGTTCTTAACATATGGTATCAGAGCTCAAGGTCTTGGGGTTTCGCTGCTACATCTGAGACACCGTGGAATTTTCACTATAACATTTTTTATACAATGTTTCAGAAGGAACGGCTTGGAGGATATTTATTATATAGATCAAGGTACGTTGGGTTCAAAATTCAGCTCTTGAGGCCTTGTACTTTTGGAGATACATCCTGTACAAGATAGGGTTTTGGAATCATCATGAAATGAGTCATTGTGGAATTTTATCTATAAAAACTATTCTGTAATGTTTCAGACCCTGAAATCCAATGGCCATTTACAGAAATTAGTAAGGTATCTGTGGTAAAAATTTCAGCTTCTGGGTCATCTTAAATTTTTAGATACACCTTGTGTAAGATAGGGTATCTGACTAGTCCTATTGACTAGTCTCAAGAAGGTGTTCCAGGTAAAAAAATCATAAATTCTTGCTAGAGTATCCAAATTGAGTGGGACTAGTTGCATTGGATCATGGACAGTCTGTAGTATTTTGGGTGCAAGTTTCAGAAGTTTATATCAATTATTTTGTGCAGGGCATGCTATACAAGTGAGATCTCCTGGAAAGACCAAAAAGTGGCAAGTTGTGAGGAAGTTACTATAAATTCCACTTGGCACATCCAATTTTGATCAGACATGTGGCATTGCAGAGAAGAAATATCAGAGAACTACCTAAAATAAAGTTTCATACCCAGAAAGGCTGAAAATTGGGAGATAGAATAGAATAAATATTGTCTAGCAGAACCGCCTCAAAATCAAGATTCAAAAGTGATATTTGGCCAACATGCCACCAAAAAAGGGACCTTCTACACCAAATAAGCCTCCAGAAAATCCTAATTGGAATTTTGATGAAGGTGAAGAAATGCGTAGGGACATAAATGAACTACAAGATAAGATGGATTCAATGGAAGCTCATTTGGATACTAAGATGGATTCAATGAAAGCTCAGTTGGATACTAAGATGGATTCAATGGAAGCTAAGTTGGATACTAAGATGGATTCAATGGAATCTAAGTTGATGGATTCAATGGAAGCTAAATTGGATACTAAGATGGATGG
>ML821500.1:119267-140058 GCA_009831015.1 Picea engelmannii
TCATTACCCCTTAATTGGGGCATATTAGATTAGTAATGTTATTTTATTTATGTCAGCTTTAGGCCATTAGTTGTAATTTAGATTAGTAATGTTATTTTATTTATGTCGGCTTTAGGCCATTAGTTGTAATTATACCTCCTAGTATCCTACATATACCAAGGAGACATTTTCATTTTGAATCATCTTGTACTTGAACATTTAAGTGGGGTAAAAGGAGGTTTCCCCCTCGAAGAGGATTATTATCTGAAATTATCTCTTTTTCAAGGCGTTGAGTACTTTTCCTGAGGTTTTTCTATGCTATATTGATGTTTGGTTCTTAACAAATTTATGCTATAACACCCTAGGTAAAAGGGTTGTTATTAGGTATTTTTCTGGAAGGGTCATCGTGCCATACCCCTCATACTTACCAATCTATAAACTTCTTCCCGTCTGTTTCCTCACCTTTTGGGTTTTCGGGTTCATTGACCTCAAGAAGGGTTTGTAGCTCATTTCATGGGAATAAGGGGTTGAATTCTTAGAGGTGTTGTAGCTGAAATCATACATAATTTCTCTCTCTAAATTCTTGAGAGCCATGAAACTCTTCTCTAAAGAAATAAAGGAATTTAAACTAACAAATGACAAAGGTGTCCCACTTGAAGGAGGAGTGCATTATGGTGTTCTTTTATTTCCATTGCACATAGAAACCAATGTGTTCTAACTTCAAGTGGCATTGTGGTTCTCTCTTATTTCCATTGCACATAGAACTCAATGTTTGGAATTAACAAAAGGGAAAATAAAGGGTTTGGAAAAAGGGTGCATTGCAAATAGAGGGAACTCAAAGGTGTAGCTCACCCTCCACAAAGGCACCCATAAATGAGACAATATGAATCCTTGATATGTAAAGAACCCCATGCCCAAGATTATTTCCCCATTCCACCTAAAGCGCATTACATTTTCTAGATAGGGTCTTCTTGGGAAACATTCCTTGACTTGGGGATTGGCCTACCCAATAGGGAATCATGACACCCCTCCCATACCTAAATTTGGCAAAGTTTATAAGGTATTTTAGGATTTGTTTAATTTGAAAAGGGAGGATTTGATGCACTTGTTTGGATGGTTCTTTTATTAAATGTGTCTTAATTGGCATGATTCATATGACATGTGGACAATTGGAGGGAGTACTCGTTTGTCTTTGCAGGACCTTTCCTAGTGGAGGATGATGGACCGCACACAATACAACCTTCTACACCTGGACATGGCCTTTGGAGGCCTATGATGTCACTCTTTAGCCCTTGATGTCACCTTGGAGGCTAGGGTTTGATGGATGATGTGGTTTTGAAGGTGGTTTGATAGGAGGAGACACATGGCATGGTAATTTTTCACATGAGAGAATGAAATATGGCCTTTGGAGGCCCAATGTTCTCTTCTTTTAGGATTGGTGTCTCAAATTTCAGCCATGTGTCACCCTTCTAGAGAATGGCGTCACCCTTTTTAGGGTTTTACTTTATGTGTTTTTCATTTTTGCATATTGTAAAGGAAAAACAAGGGGGTCGACCCTCTTCTAATTTATTGTCGACAATTTTAGGTGGACAAATTGGTTAAGGCCTCATATAAATAGAGGACCTTATAATTTCATTTTATCATCATTCGTTCCTCGCCATTTGTGAGAACAAGTCTGAAATTTTTTCCCTCCTCGGGTGTTACGGAAATATTCCCCTATGGACAGGTGAACTTACCCTTGTATTACAGACCCCTAATACCAAGACAAAAAAACAAAAGTGGACACTAAAATCCCTTTGAATTTATTTTAACCAATCAGAAAGAGAGAGAGGGAGAAAAGGTGTGATCCACCTAGTTTCGAAGTTTGTCCTCGTTGCTTCCAATCCGAGCTTGATCTCCAAAATCCTTAGTGAAACTTGATACCTGCAATGCAATAGACAACAAAGAGAAACAAATAACTCCTACTCTACAATATTAGATCAAACAAATTCATCTACAAATATTGATGTAACAGTAGACAAGAAAATGCAAGAATACACAAGATTGAAGGAAATAGGCCAAGTATATTACATGAGAACTTAAAAGGAAACTTACAAACATGGATGGTGTTGTAGAAACCTCCCCAAGTCCTCCTTTTACAAACCTTACATGAATCCCAAGATCATAAATTTGATATCTCTATCTGTCTCCAGAATCAAAGGTTTGATACCTCTAATATTCTTGCTCTTCTCCATGGAAAACCCTCATTATATGGGATTTGGAGGCTTAACCACCATGGAGAATATCACTCACTAGATCCACTGAAATTGGATATCCAATATTTTTAGGGAGAAAATATCTCTCAAGGATTTTAGGGAGAAAATATCTATCAAGGATTTTAAGGAGGAAATATCCCTCAAGATCCACCAAATTAGGATTTTGGTTTGAGAAAATATCTCAACCATCCATGAGATTCTCAAACTCTCCTTGAGATTAGGAAAGTAAATGTGAGTTGGATTCTCACACTAAATTTATTTCTTTTTTATGAATTTTAATAAATAATTCATGTGCACACAGTATTTTGACCTTCGTATGATATATTTTTTCTTCTCATTGGCTAAGGATTGTGAAAATTGTTTTTTCATAGTGTTAAGGTGTATGCAACACTTAGAAAGGTGCATATGAAAATTTTACAACACTTGTGACACTTAGTGAGAGGTACTTAAGTGTGGAATTTTTATTTGTAACATATTTCCCCCTAAAGTGTGAGGTCATAAGAGAAACCGATGGCCAAAACACTTTCCAATTCTTCAATGTAAGGGTGTGGAGTTGGAGAAACTAGAAGAAGCTGCAAAAAACCATCAAAAAATATTAATATATGTTCCATTTTCAAGGAAAGCATACCTATGCTTGGAATATGAGATGACTCAAAGCACGGTCATCTACCAATACACTATGGATCCATGAAAAATACTAACTAAGGATATGGATACTAGAGAGAGAATGTGGATCCATACCTCCATAACATCATCTGATCGTAGCCACAAAAAATACACAGTCGAGCTATGAGATGATAAAACATAGTCGCAAACCAATACAATGTGGATCTATGTGACAATATATATATCAGCATGCTCAAATGATCTCCTTCATAGTCTAGGAAAAGAAAATAACAAAGTGAACTCTCAACTTAGGGTCTTCGTCCCAATCCTGATGTGGTACGAATCTAGCCATGTGAATAAATGATTTGATGTCGAATATGGTAGAAACCACTTGATTACCGATCATTGAGGTAAACCATCAACAATTGCAAGGGAAATCACCAATGATGTCAATGAATCTCAAGGTACCCTAGTACATTCCAATGAATGTGAATAAATGAGATGAGGTAAAAAATTATTGGAATCATCCAATCAGAGGTCAATGATGTAAACCTATTGTCGGAAGCGAGGAGGGTTTCCATTGAGGCATGCAGGTCCCAAGGTACTAACTAATTTCTAAGTCTAATTCTCAGATGATGTGTTGAATTCGAAAGGAAAAGACTCGTTGAAGGAGGGCCTTGATGTATTCCCCCATCATTGACACAAAACTGACATAGGAAAGTGATGTAAGATGGTGAATCGAATGAGTATGGACTGACACGGGAAATGGAAACTGGAAATACTGTAGATGGATGGTTTGAAGTGAAACTTCCCTTGAACATGATGAGGCATGACAACTGACTTGGTAGCATTGACTCGATGAGTACCAAGAATGTAATGTAATGTAAATAAGAGCACTCTTCAACTGGACGAAAAAAGTATGTCAACACATGGAATTGGTATGAGTTGGAGACAAGCGGATTACCCAATTGTAAGATGAGATGAAAACAGGTGTCATGTTCAAGGGCGAAAATAGCTTCCATAAAGGATTCCCAAAAGACTTCCTTCAATTTTTCCCCCACCCAGTTAGATGAGTACCTCTTTTTCATTTAATGAGCTCAAGGAGGGTAACACATGCTCAATATAACTCACCTTCGGTAAGTTACTCTTCCTTTATTTAACAAACTGGAAGAAGTAAGGGTTGTTTTCCATATGGGTCCTTCAATGTGTAGTTTAGTGATTCCAGAGAAGGAAAACACGGTAGTTTTTCATGTTTAGAGAGTCTGAAAAGAACTTAAAGTAAACTCCATGGATGAATTTTTCGTAAATTTAGTCTCTCAAGACCAAAAAAATTGTAAAACAATAAAGGGGAGAAATCTTCTAATCATGCTTGATTAGAGCGTTCATTTTTCGTAATTAGTCTTGCAGGGCCGAAAAAGAGATAAACTATCACTCAAAAGAATCCCTTCCAAACCTTTTAATGAGTGTGAAAGGAAGAAAGATCACTCGAAAATATTTTCATGTTTAGAGAGTCTGAAAAGAGATTAAAGGAGACTCCAGGAGATTCATTTTTCATATAACCTTTACGAGTCTGAAAAAGTGATAAAAGTATACTCGATCACATTCTCATTTATTTATGAGCATGAGAAAGAACAAAGACTAAGCTCAGTAAATTATTAGAATGTATTTGCGAGCACGAGAAAGAACAAATACTAAGCTTGTTTTAGAAAAAAACTACTACATTATGATGGGAATGACCTTCGAAGGAGGATCTAGCAGCGTGTCTCTCTAAAGGTAGTTTTCCTATGAATTCTTTGGCATAAGTTGGTGGTTTTTCTCTAGCATGATGTCCATAGGCTGGAGACCTACCCCCCAAGCGTCATTTCCTCTGACAACTCTTCTTCTTTCCTCTTTTATTTTTTTGGTTACTAATGGAAACATTTTCACTAGGCAGAGGAAAAGAAGGTTCAAGTACTCGATCCAAAGTGAGAATTGATTGTAATGGAGGGGAGTCTATTTCATTTTTTAACAAGCTTGACAGAGACAATGAATGATTCTCGTCGAGACCAGGTACTACCAAAGGATGAGATGAATCGAAGGATTGTCATACCTGAGTTGAAATCATGTTTAAGGTGGCAACCTGGGTGATGGGAGGAGTAGGTAGAGGAAAAACCCCCATGAGAGAGGAATCCTTGAGAAGACCTACACCTACACTCTCAAAATCATTTTGTCCTAGAAAAGGGACATTATTTTTTGTGACATTGTTGAGATCTAGATTTGTATACTCAAGTTAGTCAATGGTGATAATATTTGCTTGATGGGGAAATCATAAGATACGAAACATTGAAGATGCGATGAAATTCATTACATAGAACCAACTACAACCAAGTAACAAATTATAATCTAGGAACACGTCGACTACTTTGATATCAACCAAAATAGTCTTACCCTTCAAAGTCACAATGAAATATTGCAAGAGTTTGTGAGGTTGGAAACCATGTCCATCAAATGATTTCAATGTGGTAGGGGACGGGGTAAGTGTAGGAGAACCAAGGGCTCTCCAACAAGTAAAATACATGACACAATTTAAGGATCCCTCATCCAAAACAGTACGATGGATTTTCTTTTCACCAACCAAAACTTAAATTTGGAATGATAAATGGTGGGAGAATTTCTCTTTAAAATAATCCAAAATAAATGTAATTAGGTTCGACTCCTCAGGATCCAGGGCTCCAATGACTGACAACAGGGTTCTACATTGACTTGGATAGTGTTGTATAAATTCGAGGGTTGACATAGCTCAAGGCACTTGTGCCAAATAATTAACTATGTTGTAGTTTTGGGCAACGCAGGCATTAGGATTAAAAGTTGATTTTTGAATTACGCTCTTGGGTGAGTGCAATGATGCATCATAAATCGTCTTCTCAATATGAATAGGATTTGAATATGGAGGAGGAGTAGAGTTAGAAGGCTGGTAGACATGCTTACCTTTAGTCTTATCACCTAGAGGAGTGTCATAGGTATTTTCACGAGTTGTGACATTAAGCACATTAAACATGTGAACCTCATAGGCACTTGTGGAAGCATCCCCATGGTGAGAATGACCTAGGTCTCCTCCTTGTGGAGGGATAGGGTTTTGTAAAACCAGATTTTGTTGTTGAACTTGTTGGGAGGTACCGTTCAGATATTTATCAACAGCCTCACGATGAGGGTAGTATTTCGTGTAGTGGTATTCCTCACAAATCATACAAGGAGATTTAGGTTTCCTTGTCGGTTGAGTATCAACAGATTTAGGATTATCCTAGTCATTATAAGGTTTTTGGATTTTACCTTGTTTTTATTTTTACCTAATGGTTGATGACATGAAGTGGATTGGACCACATTCACCTCAGAGTTTTGAGCAGGAGAGGAAATAGTTGTGGTGTTAGGAACGGAACTAGTTTCTGGAGCAGGTCTTGACAGATCATTCGATGGACAAGGAGCATTAGGGATAAGATCATAAATTTTGTCGGACTAGGAGTAAACCAAGTCCAAATACTGCACATGGTCGATAGCCTACTCCTCAGTAACTACGTTTCACATAGAAACATCGCAGGAGATGGGAGGAAAGAGCGACTTTGTAAACCAATCTGTGAGGAGTTGGTCCGAAATTGGAGCTTTAATCAACCGTCTTCGTCGTCTCCACTCATGAAAGTTATCAAAGATCTGGGTGGAAGAGGATTGTTGAAGAGAGGTCAAAATTTATGTATCGGTCTCGTACCATATAGGAAATTGGAAATGTGTCAGGAAGGCCATGGAAAGAGATTTAAAGTCTAGAAAAGAGTTACACAACAATTCAATGTACCATTTTGCTGCCGCACCCATAAGTGTTCTCTGAAAAATTCTAAGATGAATGGAATTTTCCATCAAAGATTTGGAAGAAAACCATAAGTGGAAATTCATAACATGATTTTTAGGATCATCCCCATGTTTTTCGTCACATTTCAGAATGTTGGACGATAATTTGGTAGGAATGGTGGGCCAAAACGGGTCCTAAAGGATGGGATCACTTTTTAAACACGACAGATATGGAAGATATAGCATAGCCAAGAACGGTAGTTTTTGGTTAGGTTGTTGATACTGGTGATAACCATATTACATAGGAACACCAATAGGACTGTATCCAGGCTATGGTGAGGTGTCAAAACTATATGGTCCTCCCATATAAGGTGGTTGTGAGGGTTTTCCACCTTTGTAAGGTGGTTATCTTGCTTGTCCACTCATGTATTGTGATTGAATAGATGGACCTCCTACATATTGTAGTTGAAATTTTGGTCCCCCTATGTATGGTGGTGGACGGCACTATTGCATTTGAATCATGGGGTTTACGGATTGATAGGGCATATTTCCTTGCGAAGGAATGTTCATTGGATTGGGTTGATTCCACAAAGGATTCACAACTCCTGGATATGGATTTATAGGATACAGACCAGTGGTAATAGGGACAGAAGGAATTACAAGATTGTTTTTCCCCCATGCTTGTTGATTTTGCAACCATGTAGGTTTTCCCCTAGTAAAAAGTTTCCCTTCAACTGAAGGTTTTCCCCCACTAAAAATTTTCCCTTCAACTGAAGGTTTTCCCAAAACTGAAGGTTGGCCTCCCATTGAAGATTGACCTACAATGTATGGATTACTAATTTTTGATGTGTGAGATGGAGGTTGAGTATCTTGTGTAACTGTGGTTGTGTGAACAACTTCATTGCTGGTCATTTGACCTATGGGATGACCAATTAAATCACTTGGCGTGTGCATGTATGGAAAAAATGAAGCAGGAATATTACCTGACTCATGTGCAAGAGGAGATGAATGCATAAGTGGTTGAGTCAAGTTCACCTGGGTCACTGATGTTTCCAGAAAAGAATAAGCACCAAGAGTATCAACTATGGGATTTGTGGAAAAATATGAATTCCCAAGTCCTTCAGGAAAATAAAAAATCAGTGAGTTCATGCCAAAAGATTGTGTAATGGTGGAATGAGGCGATAAATGATCAGAATAATAAGAATATTCGTATCTCATGGATGGTGGATCAAAGAGTGGTTTGTCAAGTGGATCAGTAAATGAAGGATTCACAAAATATTCCAATCTTTCTACAAAGGTTGGGACTGGTTCTTCAATGTGATGGTCACTTCTAGGAGTGACACTCCCAGTTTCAGAAGTGTGATCTACAATCACTGCTTTGTAAGAAAAATTACTTTGTGGTTCCTGAGTGTCAGGTTCAATACCTTGTATGTTGTGAAAAATATTATCCTAAGGCTGACTATGAAATACAAAGAAAAACACTCCTATGAAAACTAAAATCAATCAACCAAGCAACAACACATTTAAGGATCTTTCGAAGAAGGGATATCAAGTCGCCAGTGAAGAAGTGAGAAGAAGTTACCCCGACCTCCACATAACATCCCTTCTCGGTGCAAGCAACCCTCTCTTTCGCGGGATCACCCTCCAAGGTTACTGAGAGTGTGATATGATGTATACCCCAGGTACCATGGGAATTCTCCCACAGACACCTTTGTAGGTACCTAGGAAAGGTCACTAAGGTTACCAACTCACAGTCGGCCTTTGGGGGGGTACATTTGATAGTCAAAACTAAACGTATGGGTAGGATATCAAATTCTGAAGCTCTTCAAGAGAACCGAAGACAAGTGGACCAGTAGGACTCTAGAGGACCCCGAACGGATTTGAAGTTCATGAAGCATTGAGACCAAATGAAACCAATGGTTTCTCAAGAACAACCCCCAATATATGATCTATCCACTATGATTGGTTAATCTTTGGAGGGGTAATATCCATTGCTCTCTCGCACATGACCTTGTGTTTATCCCCTATGTGAGAGGGGGTTCTCAGTTATACTTATCATGGATGATTTTGTAGAAATTTCAATACAAATTATGTATTGCCTAGATTTTCCTTATCTAACAATTATATGCCACTGTTAAATATAGAATCACTTCTACAAATATTATTGCAGAATTTAAAAACACGATCGCCAATTGCAATATCAAGAATAAATATCAATCACACATAACACAGATGTTTTTACTGGGAAATCATAAATATAAAAACCTCACTATCATATATTATGTTTATATCATGGATCATGAAACAATCTCATACAAAAATCTAATCCAAGAGCTCTCAGTACAATAACATTTGTCTCACACTGTCATACAAAATTTGACAAATTCATGTGCCAATTTACCTCTCCCAGATAGCCTGCTTCCTCTGCGCAATCCCTGCTAATGGAAAACCTACAAATGAATTTGAATTCCTCTTGCCTAGGCTACACATTCCTCATGGTCACATCCACTGTGTGTGTGATTGCATGAGTGCACTTCACTCAAATCACAACTGATAGCCAAACTATCCATTTCACATGTTATCTCAACTGGGTCTCCACTAGATCTTACATGCATGTAGTTAACAGTGGTAAATCTTCAGTTGCATGTGAGATCATTGATTGTGAATTAATTAATAATTAATTCACTAATCTCTCACTAGTGTAAGTTCAGTTACAACTAGTACAACTGAGCTTAACTCACTTAACTGAGTTAAACTACTTCATAACTCACATAACTACACATCCAACTCTATTACAACTTTGAATCACTCAGTTACAACTAATTTGACTTGGATGTCCCACCAGTCAACCTTTGAACTCAAATTTCCTATAGCTAACTGATTTTCCATTTCAGTTAACTATTTTCAAGTAATTATGAGATAATAGATTAATATTTATTGTCAAATTTATTTAAGAGAAAAATAAATTAGACACACATTTCTTGTTGACTTTTCAACAAATTTTAAGGTTGAAAATTTATTTTAAAAAGTAGAAACCTTGGAAAATATTACTAATCCTTCATATGCCAACTATAAATGTTTGGTGATACTTTTGTAAAAATATTCAAATTTCTAAGGATTTTATATAGTTTGTATAAAATTTTGGACCCCGGATGGGGTGCCACGTGGCCATTTGGTGACAGCTGGAGGCGCACTCGGCCTGGGCTTAAATGCCGAGGGCTGCCACCCACAAGCCAAAATTAACGATGGGGGACGACCTCTACAGAAAACATAGGATGGATGTACTCCTCCCTCGTGCGCTCATTAACAATCACAGCGCACTCGGGATGGGAGAGGTTAAATGTGGGCAAATGGTCTCGGCTCCTGGCTATATGAATTTCTTCACGTCTGGATAGAGCAGGGCTGCACCTACCTCGACTCTAATTCTCACTGGATTTCTCTAGTGCAGCCAATCTCCTTTCGCACTCAGACTCTCAGCATTTTTGGTGTATCTTTCTCTGTTTGAAACGAGACAGGTTAAGCATGCTCGCACCCTGCAAATAAATTCACTTTCGTCTTGGCTCACCTGCCTCTTACTGTATTCACTTTTCTCTCTCCCCATGGCTCAGAAAAGAGGAAGACCTCGTCGTGGCACGGCATGGGCCACTCACAAAGAACAGAGGCGTCGGAGAGAGCAGCTGGAGCGCGCCTTGGCTATGGTGACCTCCATCATCAGGAAAAAAGCAAGGGCAGAGAAGCGGGCGCTCCTCGCCACCATAGCCGAACCAGGAGCCGGTTGCAGTCGTGACGCTAAGACCAATATCCAGGAAGATGGGAATGAAGTTGGAACAGAGGAGGAGTTTCCACCCTGTGTTGTGGTGGAAGACCCGTTCATGGAGGACTTGACAATAGTGGAAAAGACCCGTGCCACTGAGGCGACTCTTCAGGAGAAACGCACTCCCGTTCCGGCACAGGACGACTACATCCCCAGCTGCATTGTGGAAGAAATTCCCTAGCCTGGTGACGACAATGTTAGCTGATGTGACACTCAGGCGAAGGAAGCAGGAATGGCGGGCACAAAGGTGGTTGTGGAGCAGCGAGAGTTTGACGTTGGCTTCGGAGTGGCGACGGGCTCGGTGGATATGGGTGGCAGCTTGCATGGGTCTCTCCTCAGGGAAGAGCACCTGGCTCTTGTGTTTGACCTTTGTGGCCACTTGTCTGACCTAGAGTATCGGGCCCGCACCATGGGACAGAGTATAGACATGCTCCTTGATGCTTTCTCCAACACACCAGCTAAGCAGAAGTTCCCCCTCTGCACGCAAGCTTTTGCCATCCCGGCTGGGTTCTCGTGGCAGAAGGACGAGGTCTACAAGCCACCTGGCACCTAGGTTTTTATGCTCTTGGTTCCTAGTTTACTTTGTTACTATTTTATGTATATTTGGACTGTAGACATCTGTCCTGGTTTCCTTCGGGCAGGACAGATACTACAATGTTTAAGTTCTATCATGCTACTTGGTTCTACGTTTTATCATGCTACTCTGTTTTACCTATGCTGGTTTCCGGTTATCGGCGGCATTTTTGGTAACTCCAGGCATACTTCTCTGTACATTTTGCAAAATATTTTTGTCTCTCTAATATAGCAGGGTCTACCCTTTTTTATTTAAAAAAAAATATATAGTTTGTATAAAATTTTGGCGATTTTTAAGGTAAAATAATTGCATCCTATAGAATTTGGGCGAATCATTTTTAGAATGGAATTTTGTTTTTTGGAAAAAACCATGGAAAATTATCCCATGAGTGAAATTTGTCCCTAAAATAATCATTGATGCTTATACGAAAGTTAGATTTATACGCTCTTTGGTGTTCTATAGTCTCTTTAGTAATCTTGGACAATTTACTCACTTCACCTAGTCCAAATACCCTAATCCTAAGTTGTTGTTGGTGTGCTAAAAACAAAACAATATTCGATTTGATTTTATCAACATGTGGTTGGTTCTAATGGATTTTAACTCAAAGGGTTCATGGATATGAAACTGATGATGTGTAAGAGACTCTACTCCAATATAATGCAAAAGAATGATATGTAGTTCTTTCTTTCGATGAATTTTGTGTATAGGAAGGAGAAGAATTATATTCTTCTTAACACAAGAAAGCACTCAAAACAAAGCAACTTTCAATTTATGGGATCAATATGATGACAAAAGACCAATCAAATGTTTCCAAAAACCGAAATACACATAAAAAACTATCTCTTTTTCCAAAACATAAACCAAAAAAAACTTCCTAATGAATGAAACAATTCTTTGTTTGATTAACTATGCAAGGAGATATGCAAACTTTTCATTTCTTAACTTTTAGATGAGAAGGGATTATACTCCAAAATCGGAACCAAACCAACAAAGACTCAATAGTTGAAACCAAGTGAAAAAGGGCTCAAGACTGAAACCATGGGGAAATATACAAGCATGAAAAGGTAACAACAAATACATACAAGAAAGAGAATCAATAACATTGAATAGATACAAACAAGAAAAGAATGAATGGTGACTTATGTACAAGATGACGAGGCCTCTCAGGAATAAAAGAACTTTAGGTGACAACCATTCACGGGGAATTGAAGTGGTTCGCCATCCAAGGTTTTTAATCTGAAAGCATTTGTCCCTAAGACCTCGTAGATTGTGTAAGGACCCAACCATAATGAATCAAACTTGCGATGTTTAGATGGGGCCTCATGTGCTTTATCCCATAATAAAACATCATCTCCTACTTTGTAATTTACCATTGTGGCTCTTTTATCGAACGAACGTTTAACAATGTCTTTCTTCTTTTGGAGGTGTTGGAATGTGTCCTTTCTTACCTCTTCTAATTCAAGGAGTGTGTATAAATGGTGTTGTAAGGGTTGGAAATCATCTTCTGCCTCAGCAATAGCCAACCTCAAGGCTGGAATTTGTAAGTGAACAGGCAGGACAACAGGAGCGCCATACACCAGAGTGTAAGGACTTTGACTCGTTGTTGTCTTTGGAGTTATATGATCGGCTCATAAAGCAAAGTTTAACTTTGTGTGAAAATCACATTTGTTATCCTTGACTGTCCTCTTAAGGATCTGAATCAGATTTTTATTCGTTGATTCAGCCAAACCATTACCTTGGGGGTAATAGGTGGAAGATCGAAAAAGTTGGATGTCGTATGTAACACCAAGGTGTAACATGACATCAGACATGAAAGATGATCCATTATCAGTTAATATCTCGGCAAGGGTCCCAAAATGGGATAAAATGTTACGTTCAACGAATTCTACCACCTGTTGACTCATAGCATTCCTAAGAGCGATTACTTCAACCCACTTTGTAAAGTAGTCTGTGGTTGTTAAGATGAATATATGACCAGCGTTGGATGGCGGTGAAATTGGTCCAATAAATTCCATGCCCCATATTGCAAAAGGGACTTGGACTTCAATAGGTCTAAGAGGTAAGGCAGCCAACTTTTGCTTCCCAGTGAAGCGTTGGCAAGCTTCGCATTTCTGAACAAGTAAATGGGCGTCTTTGTTGAGTGAAGGCCAAAAGTAACCTGTATGTAGAACTTTCACTGCAGTGGTTTTGGATGAAAAGTGACCTCGACAAATCCCGGAATGGCATTGTTCAAGTGCCATTTGGGCTTGATCAAGAGTCAAGCATCGTGACAAAATCCCATCAAGGTTTCTCCGGTAAAGGATTTGGCCTTGTAAAACATATCGTACAATTTGTAAATGAAGTGTCTGTTTGGATTTAGTATCCATATCTGGTGGGTACACACCATTGATAAGGAAATATATGATAGGTCCGTACCATGGTTGTGAGGCTAACTCAATTTCGTTAACCAGTTCTTCGAAGGAAATCAAGTCATCTACTTGAGGTGGTTCAACTATGACCGAGGGATGGGATTGGGTTAGCAATCCATCTAGCCCTATCCCCCTAATGGTTTTTTTCGGCTTAATTTCAAAGTCATACTCTTGCATGCGCATGATCCATTTGGACCACTTACTATGCAATTCGGTTTGATTCAAAGCAGTGACTAAGAGAGAGGTAGGCACAAAAACCTGAAATTTATGGCCTTGGTTGTAATGTTGAACTTGTTCCAATGCTTTATACAAGGAATAACCATGTTTCTCTAGTGGCGAATAATTTAGTTGGTGGGGTTTCAAATTTTGTCTCACGAAGGCGATTGGCCTAAGATTTTCCTCATGATCCTTTTGCAACAAGATTGTAGAAATTGTCTCCTCTGACAAATTAGTGTACATGAAAAAGTATTTAGAGGGATCAAGACTGACTAAAAGAGGGGCAAAAGCAATGGATTTCTTAATGGATGAAAAATCCTGATGGGTAGGGGGGTCCCATTTGAACCGAATGTCTTTCTTCATAAGTTGATTTAGAAGTTTAACTACTTGAGAAAAATCAAGAATGAAGCGTGTGAGGAAATTTATCTTTCCAAAGAAAGAATTCATTTCCTTTTTATTGCTAGGTAACGACAGCTTTTTGATTTCTACCACTCTCCTAGGATCAACTTTTACACCTTCTCAAGAGACGATGTGACCCAAACGTTTTCCCTCCGTAACATTGAAAATGGTCTTCTTAGGGTTTAAAGATATGCCAAACCTACGACATCTAAGGAGAACCTGCCTAAGGTGATCAAAATGACTACTCCGCTCTTTGGAAAAGACTGTGAGGTCGTCGAAGTAAACAACATTGACCTTACCCAATAATCCTCTGAAAGCAATTCCCATGGCAAGTTGAAAGGTGTTCCCAGCATTAATCAATCCAGAAGGCATCTTGTTATATGCATATGTGCCCCAACGAGTGGTGAAGGTGGTTTTATGACTATCAAAAGGATTGAGGGCTATCTGATTGTAACCTTAGAAATCGTCTAAAAGGAACATCATTTGAGACCCAAAGACTTGTTGGAGAATCTCTTCCATAGGTGGGACGGGGTAGTTGTCTTTTAGGGACACTCTATTCAAATGTCGAAATTCGACACACAAACAAATATCGCCAGTTTTCTTCCTAACGGGAACCAAATTAGATACCCATTGTGAGTAACAGACATGGTAAATGACCCCGGAGGCTTCCATCTTGTCCAATTCAGCTTTAATTGTTTGTTCCAAAGTAGGGTTGTTTTTTCTCTGTCTCTATCTGTAAGGTTTTGAATCAGGGATTATGGGTATGGCATGGACTATCTCCTGCATATCGAAAACCTTGAGGTCTTGATAGGACCAAGCGAAAACATCCTTGAACACTATCAAGAGTTATGTGAATCAAGCGACCTTAGAAGGGGAACACTGTGCATCTATATAGACCAGTTTTGGATCTTTCTCAGTTCCCAGGTTAATAGGTATATCTTCTCGCACCTTCCTAGCAGATTCGCTATCAATACTAGGCACAGAAGTAGTGGCATCATTGGAATCAAACATGGATTCCAATGCTGACAAAACAGGGGGGATATTTTTTGTATTTAATTGGATTATGGTCCTTGTTCCCTCTTCCAACTCATGGTTGATATGTAAATCTTCGAAATCCTCCTTGTTTTGAGGGAATCTAAAGATTTGTTCATCAGTATCAAAAACTTGCCAAGAATCAACATTATTAGGTAACGCAGGTCTATGTAAAATTTGGACTTGTATATCTTCAATAGACCTTATGAAATCCAAGGTGAAACAAGAACCATCCAAGGCCAAAGTATCAACTACATGGTTTGCAGCCCTAGGCACGGCTTGAATGTTGAAAGATAAGAACTTCTCAATAAGTTCCTTAGACCTTTGGTGTTATTGTT
The DNA here is from genome assembly GCA_009831015.1 of Picea engelmannii. NCBI lineage: Eukaryota > Viridiplantae > Streptophyta > Pinopsida > Pinales > Pinaceae > Picea > Picea engelmannii. The sequence continues at coordinate 134,705 of ML821500.1, forward strand.
TGAGGTGTGGGTTGTGAACTTCATATTTACCTCTAATTTGATTCACAACCAATTCAGAATCCCCACTCACCAATAAATGGCGTATTCCTAAGCCTAAGGCCTTTTGGAGGCCTTGAACTAAGGCTTCATATTCAACCATATTATTAGTGTTAGGGAATTCTAATCGAAAAGAGAAAGGGATTGTGTTTCCCTTGGAATATCACAAAAGGACCCCAGCCCCAGATCCATTCTTGGATTTAGCACTGTCAAAATCCATACTCCACACCATTTCTTCCAACTAAGAAGGAGGGACATGTGCATCTTCCTCAGATAACATAGTATACATACCCATACCTGTATCTTGGAAAGACACATGTTTCGTATTATAGGAAGCAGGTACAACCTTCTCTCGGTACTTTGGTTCCCCCTAATGACTACTTCAACACCCTTATGAGGAAAGGTGAAGTGGGTCCCCTCCATGAAGTAACGACCCTTTTTTACTTTGGTGGACCACTCCCTCCCTAAAAGCATGCCATATGCTTCAGGTATATCTGTTATGATCATGTTTATGAGCATGCTCACCTATGGAGCTTGGTCATAAGAAATGGATAAGTCTTTAATGTAACCGATGGTTTCTACAGTCCTAGAATCCAAAGCTAACAGGTCTTTACATGGGCCTGTGCATTCAAGACCCAGTCTTCTCATGACTCGCAGAGGCATGACATTGTGCCTCGCTCCTATGTCAGCGACACAGTTGAGGAGCACAAAATCAAAAATCAAAACTGAGATATAGAAAGGAGGAACGCGAGGGTCTAAATCAATAACATCATATGCTTCCCTAGTTTGAGAAGTGGACTCTTTGGAAACAAGAAGTCTTTGTTCTATTCATTGAGTAAGGGGTGCTTATAGAACACGTGAAAGGTTTTCAAACTGAGCGGGTGTTCTAGGAGCATCTAATAATGTCATGTGGGTGAGAACCTTCGCTAGATCTTCAACGACATTGTAAGGCATTGGTGTTAGGAAACAAGGCGGTGGGTTATTAGGTAAGTTTACCTTGTTTGGGGTCTAGGGAACCCTGTTCCTTATATGGGAAGGTAATCTACCATTCGCAGGAAGTTTTCCCTTTTCATTGTCCTTGGGGGTGCTTTTGGCCTCTTCCACCCCTTGCAGAGTGGTTTTTGGGGCCTGACTCCTAGTTTCTATAGCAAAGCTTCCGAAAGAAAGAGGATCTTCATCACAGGGGATAGAGTCTTCCATGTTTACTTGGTCATTTTAGGAAGTGGAAGCAAGTTTGTTTTTTACTAGAGGTAGAGGTGCTCTTCTGTTTTTAGATAATTCCATGTGACGTGTATATGCGTAACAATACTCAGGGTCATGGAAGTCTTGGTAAAAGTGACACCAATCCACTTCAATAGCATGTTGCCTAGGAGGATGAGTAGGAGGGAAAGGAGGTATTGGCCTCGGAACAGCAGAAAACTGCATGTCATTCACCTTTCGATTAACAAAGAGGATTTGGTTGTTCACGTTCATTAACAACTTGAGTGTTTCCGAACTTTCCCTTTCTTCAATCCTTGAAGTTTGGGCAGGTGGAGTTTCATACCGAGGACCCTCATTTCGAAGTACATCATTCCTAGGTCTCTCGTTAAAATGGGGCTACACTAAAGGTGAAGGAATCATACCAGATTCCTCCATGTTTCTTTCAATTTCCAAGGCACTAGTCTTGGCCACATCTAAAGTTTGTGTTGATTTATCTTTTAATATATATTTTACATTTGGATTCATAGTGGTCATGTAATAATGGAACAAATTGTTCCCAGATGGTTGGGAAGTGGTTGGGATCCTATTCAAGGTCGAGGTAAAGCGTTGATTAAAATTCCGTATTTTCTCACCCTCATGGATGGAGATGGTTGTGAAATCCCTGAGAAGGGAAGCCACATCATCCGCCCCTTGGAAATGTTTCTTGAATTCTTGGATCATAGTGTCCCAATATGGGATACTATCATTAGGAAGCAAGCGATACCATCTCGCTACTTCACCTTCGAAGGTTCTCACAAGAAGTATAATGATGACATCCGGAATTGTTATGTCCATAAGCGCTAATGCATCATAGAAGTTTTTTATATGTTATTCAGCACTCAAAGTACCAGTGCCACTAAACTTGGAAAGCTTATTTGGGGCATATGCAAGTATGTCATGAAGAGTTATGGCCAACCTCAAAGGAGTGTCAAGTTGCCATGGCATTGGCATCGGGACAACTATGGGGTGAACAACAACAGTTATTGAAACGATGGGAGAAACAACCTGAGGATTAGTAATTGTTGTTGGATTAACTAAAGTTTGCTTTAGTAAGGGGCTTTGAATAGGAGAAGAGGAAGAGGGTGACTCAGTTTGCACTGCAGAGGTAACAAGTTTCCCTAGTTTCCCAAGTGTATGTTTATCACTACTTGTTTTTTTTCGCGAACTTTGACTTCTCGTAACCCCGGGGGACACTGTTTCCCTAGACTTAGGATACTTATGCCCTACCAACTTGCAAGGGGCCAAGTAAGTACTTTGAGTACAAGGGGTGTATCACCAACAATCCTACTCTTTCTAACACAATATAAAACAACCCGACTAAAAACGAAGCTTTGTTTTATTGTTCCTCTCAAAGTGGAAGGTAAGGTATGACAGACTTATAACTTCTCACATGAGTTTGAACAAGTGAAATCGAAGACCGACAAGGTAAAAGGAAAGGAAAACTCGATGGTATTTATAACTCCCAGGTTCAATGGAATTGCAAGGGAACTAAACTATAACGAGTACCAAAGAAAATTCCAAAGGGTCACTGAAAGATCTTGCCAAAAGTTTGTAAACAAGTAGGAAAAGGACCACGAAGAATTTGGGTCCAATGTTTAGTACAAGCTTGGGATACAAAAAAATTTAAAGAGGTTTGCAAGTTCCCCAGTGGAGTCACCAGAAAAAGGGGGGTGTTATAAGCAAAATATGTCTGTAGGGACAGATCCGACCTATACGGCTGTGAAACCGGTTACAGCCTCTTTGATAGCTTGGCATGAGGCAGAGACTACCTGCACCTCAGGTGGTCCTCCACATAAGGCGGTAAAGAAGGGGAAAAAGAAAGGTGAAAGACTTGCACGAAGTCGTTCTCAGGACCACCCACCTTGGGTGTTATCCTTCCTTAGCTTCCTGGATGGCCAAAATGGCCTGGGGGGTGAAAATTATGGACAATGGGATGAAAATGAGATCGCTGATTTTTAGGACAGTGAACTAAATAAATCGGACAGCGAGTTGTTCACTTCCTTAAAGCATTTTAAATTATCCCAGAATGGGTTGTCGGGATAAACTGGTATCCTAGGTAATTAACCAATGAATGCCTTGAGTAAAAGGGTGTGAAACAAGGGTGAAAAGGGGGCTTAAAAGCTACAGCCAAGTACTTTTAAATGGCTGTAAATTGCAAACAGAAAGCTATTCGAAGCTTTCAAGGTAGGGAAACAAGCCCAGAATGGCTTGATACCCCCAAGGGTGACCCGGGAAGTGATCCTGGAAGGTTGTCAAATCAAAAGTGGGTTGTAAAATTGGATGAACAGCCTTGTAACAAACTGTTACAGATATGATATAAGGTAAATTATTCACAACTTCAATTTTGGTTCGTGAGTGAAAAGGTGGACTGACAAAAGGTTGACTTTTAAAGTATTTTATTGGTCAATTTTTGTTTTTAACACATGCCTTGGCCACCACACCATTTTGAAGGTTATCCCGATAAGGAAAACACATCCCGGAACTATGCCAACCAATATAAGAAGAGTAGTCCTAGCAGACCACGGTGGTTAGGTTGAAGAGTGCCCCATGCAGTTCAGAGAAGAAGGGATTAGCCACTTCTCGTCACTAGCGCTTTCAGGCTCTTAAAGCCGCTTGGATGGAAGAAGGATACCTGTGAAAAGGAAGAGGCACAGGACCCCCCTAAAGAGGGTTTTTGCTGAGCTTACCCAAGCAGAGTAGTATTCCAACCGAGCTAAGCTAATCAACTCCTTGAATGTGTGGTACTAAGGAAAGACCACTCGACTTGTACTAACTAGACAACTTCCAAGGGGCTCCTGATGAAGACTCCCTGGCTTTGACTCTTAATATCCTACCAAATTGAAATTGCATAAAATGAAATACCAGGCCATCCACGTGGCGAGGTCACGTCTTTCTTTCACAAGTGTGCCTCTTGGTTACTGAATTTGAAATCTATTTAGAACTATATACATGAAACAAGTAAATAGATAGGTGACATATATGTCACAGCTAGATAATATGTATATGTAAATATCTAAATAATATAAGTTTTTGTTTTCTGTGTATGGGGCGGACCCCTGAATTGTTTTCAAATATTTTTTGCGGCGTTTTGCATATATTTAGATTGTTGATTTTTCATGGCCCCTTTTTGGGGCAGCCAACTATAGATTAGTGAGTGAAAAGTGATACAATGAAAATATAGCAAGAATAGATAATTACTGTTGGAAGATTGATTGTTGTCATTGATGTCAACCCTAGTTATGGGTTTTGGACCGCAAGATTGATAAAGGTATTTGGACATGAAGGAAAATGCACATGCATATACAACACCCATGAATGGATAGTATACATCATGTTGTTTCTGGTGGTATGTGGCACATCACATGGATCCTCATGGTTGAGGAGAAATGAATTTTTGAAGATGACAAAGTGAATAGAAAAAGGAAGTACATGTAGGCCTTGAAAATAATTAAATAAAATAATTACAAAATAAGAAAGTGTCAGGTTGGCCCTAATGTTAAAAGGAAGTGACATAAATGGTATAAATAAATATCATTATACATTCATTTGATAAAAGTCGAATTTTAGAGGGAAGAAGAAGTAAAAGAAGGCCGGATTTCAAGGGAGGATGAAGTATTTTGGTGATTTTTTCTAAGGTATGTTATTTTCAGGTCATCTTACCACTTTTGCTATAACTTTTTTTCTAGAACGATTCAGATGGTGAAATCTCTATGGTATTTATAAGACATATCAAGGTACCTCTGGTAAAAATTTCAGCTCTTGATTCTCTATAATTATGGAGATACACTCTGTGGAATATAGGGTTTGTGACCAGTCCCGAAACTAGTCAAATAAACAGGTGTTATGGGTAAAACAGTCATAATGTTTTCATACAGACTCCAAATGTAGTGGGACCACTTCCATTGGAAAGAGTACGGACTGTAGTTTCTTTTATGCGATTTTTAGAATCATATGTTAAATATTGAGCGCGGGGCATGCTGTACAAGTTGGGTCTTCTGAACAGACCAGAATTGAATAAAGTCTACCATTCTTTCTATAACCTCTTTTTGGGGAGGATTCAAGGAGTGAAAATTAGAGGA
>ML821500.1:140579-155355 GCA_009831015.1 Picea engelmannii
AATTCACAAGTGAACCATTCAAACTACCTACACAAATCAAACATATAAACATTGGTATGTGTATCAGAAATTTTTGGAGTGAGTGCAAGTGATAATTAAAGTGTATATGAGAGTGATTGGATAGGATTTACCGATCAAAATGTATTTTTTTCTTCGCTGCCCTACTGGACCCTTTGCCTCAAACAGGTCTCTAGGTGGTCCCCAACCGCTTAAGAGAAGCAGAGTGGGTGACCGGTTGTATCCTTGCAGGCAAACAAAGAAATTTTAGTATTTATGCATGGAAAAACTGAAATAAACATAACAAAAATTTACACATAAGAAGTATATAACAGCCAACTAAGATGGCTATCCCGTGGGGGGAAATTGACCAAAATGATTGATTTTCCTATTTTGGACAGCAAGGTTAATGGTAAGAAAACATAACAGAAATATACATGAATGAAAAGATAAAGCAAACAAGTATGGATAGCCAACTAAGAGGTCTATTTAAGGGTTCTCCTAAGGGGCCCTAGGACTCCCAACCACTAACTAAGGCTGAAAACAATTGAATACTTCAAAAAATATGCATTAAAACACATTAAACAAATTAAACCAAGTTGTTAGAAGATGAAAGTAAGAAAGTTAAACCCAAGGAAGCAACAACAAACACCTAGCTAACCAATCCCTCCTGGAGATAGCTAACATAACAAGCATTTACCCCTACCCCTCAACCCTTAACCAACAAATGACACATCCAACAACTAAAATTCAATAAGTATCACACACACAAAGAGTCTTATAAATTTCAGTTGAGCTTTGTTATTATATTCATCCTCTTCATTTACAATGCCAACCCTCTTATTTATAAAGGAGAGCTGAAGGCTTAGGATTAGGTCACAAGACACTTGTCACTTTTGGAAAAGTGACAAGTGGACCAACCCTAAAGTATTTTTGTCTTTTTACAAAAAGTAACCTTATCCTAAAAGGGAACCTTACCCTAAAAGGGAACCTTATCCAAAAAGGGGATCAAATTAGATTTGACTTGACCCTTCAATTACATAGTAATTACATGCCAAAAGTAAATCATGCGAGAGTTCATATTACAAAAGGTCATTTTTCATAAAATGACAAAGCTTGATATGCCACATCACCATTTGTCTTGGGATTTGTGCCATCCCAAAGGATATTTGACTTCTACCATGTTTTGCAGCTGTAGGTGAAGTGTTTTAGGAAAATACCCGGCCATCCATGGCTGTCGGATTCACTGAAATGAAGCCCCAAGGTTTGGAGAATTGTTGAGTTGCTTTGGAAGGAAAGGGGAATTTAGGCTTTGGTCATTGTAAGTAATGAAATGCTTGTTGTTCAGGCACTTTTGAGAGCTGATTATGACCCCCCTTTGCTGCCTATAAGTTTCCCTGTGAGCTGGCTAAAACATGGCTTTGATTTGGGCTTGTTTCGATAAGAGGACCCCTTGGACCTGAACTTTGAGAGGCTCTTCCTCTATACTAAATAGACACAAAGCTATTCTTTACTCTACCCATGTTGTATCTCTATCCTCTACCTTTTCGTTTCCTTTCGTTTGGCGCAAATCCGACCCCGGATGAGTGAGATATGGCTCCGGGAAGGTATGTAGATGGAGCTGACCAATAGACTGATCAGGGAAAGAATTTGAAGTTGGGTTAAAATTATGGGTTGTACAAAAGAATTGATAGGCTTCTACAAGCCTGTATACCTGTAGCTAAAATGGGTTTTCCTCATCTAGCCCAATTTGGCCTCGGAGGCCCCCAATTAGGCCTCTTTTCGGTGCATGCTTGTTTGGCCAAGAATGAGTTCCTGTCGCTCTGGGACATGTCACTGCAAATATGGGATGAATGATATGAGGATAATGTCATGGATGCATTCTAGACTCCGTCCCAGTCGTTTTGACTATTTACGGGCGAAAATCCGACTCCGTACCAGGAAGTTATGCAATTAAAACGTCCAGTAACTCTTAGGGGGGGGTTTAAATTATACTATATAGTTAAATTATATAAAATAAAATTTGTTAAAATTTTATAACTTTATTATTTTTCTAATAATGATTTTATTCCATATATATATAAAACATATATTAATAATATATATTAAATATATATAAAAATAAAACAAAAATTAAAATTAAATAATAAATTTAAAAAATTTCAATTACAAACAAATTATATAAAATAAAAATATAAGATAAATTTAAATCAAAATCAAAATCAAAAGTGCCCCCCCCCCGAACTTATGCCCCTGGTCGCATGGGTGACCGGGGCAAAACCCAATCCGAGCCCATGGACATTGGAGGAGGTTTTGGTGCTGGGGGTAGGGAATGGGCAGTGGTCGCGTGGGGGTTTGGGGAAGAGAGGGCGTAGGCGTGGTGGCTGTGAGAGAGGTGGTCGCATGGGTAGGCTGAGTGGAAGGGAGCAACGTGGAGTGGGGAGGTGAGGGTCGAGAGGGTAAGCGGAGGAGGGAGTGGTGGAGGAGGTTGTGCGAGGAATGGAGGAGCTGTGAACACAGAGTGCGGAATGGGGGGTGTTCATGGTGGTAGAGATATGGGGGGCAGGTCGCGCGTAGAGGTGGAAGGGAGGGATGATGGAGGAGGAGGCCACGTGGGAGATGGGGAAGAGAGGGTCATGGGAGAGGAGACCGCGCGCAGAGGTGGAGGTAAGGTGGAGGGGAGGGCTGAGAGGGGGTTTGGGGAAGAAAGGGAGCCCGAGGTGCAGCAATGGAGGAGGAGGGGTGCAAGCAGAGGGGGTGGTGGTGGTGGTTCCCAGGTGGTGGATGGGTGGCTAGCCACTCCCCAAATATTAAAATTTTAAAACTATGGGCAAAGTGGGTTTTTTGCGAACAAAATAGACGAGAGGTTTTGGGTTCAAACCCCCTGCCTTCCATTTGGATTTCTGGGCAATTCTTGAGTTTTCTGGGAAAAGGAGAAGGGAGAGGACTAGGGTTCAAATCCCAGGGCTTCCCAGTGACATGCCCAAGCCTGCAATTTTCAGCAAATGACTTCATAATTAAAAAATCTAAAGGAGTCGTGGAGGCTTGGGCCTGGTGCCCAAGAGGGGTTTGAATCCCCTCTCCTTTGCATCTTTCATCACACACATAAACCTAAACTTAGCAACCAGAAAACAAATTTGAACCAGCAGCCAATACCATAATTGAAACAGGTAAATAAACACCAATTTGAGGAGGAAAAAAGAATGCAATTTCTCCATGCAGGATCTCAACACAACCAGCAAAATTTTCCCTGGTTCTTTTACGAAATGAGATTAATGTATTACTTGGCTAATTGTTTGGAGACTGCAACATGGAAGTTGGATGCCCACTGCTGAGTTGTAGCTGCTATCAAAAAATCCCCCTCTTCTTCCATGAATTGATGTTGCAGAGCTCTCCCCATTTGGCCAAATTGTCAAAATGGTTTGGGAGAGGGGAGAAGGGTGGGTTTTGATTTTTTCAATTTAAAAAAAAAAAAAAAATCCCCAAAATTTGCATGAGGCTACATGCCCCCTCCCACATTTTCCAATTTTCTGAATATATTTTTTAAAAATATTTAATTAATTTTTTAATATTTTTTGGAAAAAGTGCAAGTCAAAGATTGACTTTGACTTTGACTTTGACTTTGACCCTGTTGCAGCTGACTTAGCCCAAAAATGTTGCTTGGTGAGACGGAGTCAGAATCGGACGCAAGTCATATCGTTGGAAAGGTCTCGACGATTCCATCAGGAATATGTCATCACCAACTTGAGATAATTCCACCTCAATCCTCAAATTTTCCTCGGAACAGTGGCCACTTAAAACCCCTGACTTGTTGGTGGGCCCACATGACACCTAATCTTGCGAAAGGTGCCAAATCGCCATACGATATCCATTCGAGGCAAATGAGGTACCGTCGGAAAGGTATTGATGAGTAATTCAGAAAAATGAAATTATATTTTTGTGTTGGGGTCATTGATGACTATATTAGCTATTATGAAACCCTGCCACGCGAGCTGGTGGCCCCCTTTTTGCCTAAAATTATTGACCAAATTGTGACAGCTCTAACTGGGCCATCCGAGGTCGGAATGAGGCAAATGAAATTTCATTAGAAAGGTGTATGAGTCTATTACAACGTGTCATCACTGAATATCTGATTTATAACTATTTACCTACCAATTTTAAATCATGAATCACTGCAACCAGTTTGGTGTCCAGAAGTGGTCATGAACTTGTGAAAGCTCGTTCTTACCAACCAAGGGTCAAAACCAAGCATGGGATATATCGTTGGAAAGGTATCACACTTCCCTACACCATGTCTAGGTTTGATTTTCCTTTTTAAATCATAATATAAACAGAATCAAACCAGGAAGTCACAGCTATTGGTTTTGGTCGTTCGGGTGACGTTGACTTTGCGTCCCTCGTATGGGGTCATACTGACTCGGAATCAAGCTGATGATAGCCCATTGAAAAGCTTTTCATGATTCCTACCACCTGGAAGTGTTGTATTCCCTGAATCGAATAGCCTTGACATGAGGAATAAATGTCAAGGGAAGGCCCACAAATCGCTGAAGGCAACCAATTGATACTCTTTCAAGGGTAGAGGCCATAGTAACTATGACCCCCGCCACTGTCTTTGACTGGAACCATAGCACCAAGGGGATTTTATGGAGATGTAACTGTGTAAAACACCATGTTGAGCCCAAAGAATATTTTTGGGTCAACACCTACCTAACTCTACTTACATGTTGGTTGAGTGTTAGGTGTAGTCAAATAACCAGTGAAACCATCCTAGAAATATCTCATAATACCTACCTCTATGCTTCATCATGAACCAAAACAATGACAAGTCCAACAAAAAATTAACATGAGTTAGAACATGTATCACATCATCGAAAATCATAGAGTCTAGCTCATGGAAGCAGGGGGGAGGCACAAAATTATGCCAAGTCACACTTCTAGGAAAATTCTCAATCCATATCAAAGAGGGATCGTGAAAAATCAAAGTCTCATAAGACTATTTTAAAGATATCGAAGGTTGGCTACCTTGGATGTCATCACATCCTGAATTCTAGGAAAGGTCTAGTAAAAACCTAGAGAATGATTGGAAAATTTCTAAGGGAAAGTTGAAAGAGTGATATAATAAACTTCTTCTTAACGTATTCAACCTACCCTTGAATTCTAAAAGAAGGATTTTCCCTGGAGAAAACTCAATACAAGGGACATGTTACACCCTTAGTGACATAGAGAGGCAAATTAATCAAAGGGGGTTGGATAACCTTGTCACAAGCACCATGTTTTGGGCAAGGAATTTCCTCACCTTTATCAAGATATGATCACAACAGTGGTTGATAATATTCTTCATAGAATAAATCCAAGTTCTCAAAAGAATACTCATCAAAATCTTCAAGGTATGACCAAAAATCATCAGGAGGACAGAGAACTAGGTCACCCTTGGAGATATCTGTAACTATATCATTTCCTTGTTGCCAAATGTCAGAATTAGTAGTAACCTGATATGATAGTTGTAAATGCAACATTTGGAAATGATCCTCAATGTCGTAAACATGATCCCCATCATATCCAAGTATGAACTCATCAATATTATCAACAAAGTCATCACCTTTATCATAACATGAAGGGATTAAAACATCTAAGGGATCCTATGACACTTCTTCACTTTCCAAATCATAAAATAAAGCATCATTAAAATATTGGAAAGGGAAATAACTTACCATGTTTACTTCTTCTTCTGCAAGATCTTCAAGGATTTGAATAACTTCATCAAATGGAAGAGCATGTATTATTGTCTCGTCCTCATGACTTGCCTCTACATCTTCATCTTTGTAATAAGGAGGATCTATCTCATCCAAGGATTCTCTTTCTTCTTCCCCCTATGAATCATAGAATAAGGTATCATCAAAAACTTGAAAAGGAAAGTGACTAACCTCATCCTCTTCTTCATGTGCAGGAGTAATAGGATCTTGGATGGATTCATAAGAGGGAGGAGCACACATCAATACTTCATGTTTGATATCTCTAGGCTTCGCTCTTCAACCAGGTCCTCATTATCCTCGGTAGAAGCATGAGTAAATTCTTGCTCTTCTTCATGGGATGGGGAACCTTCATTAGGATCTGTCTCCTCAACCTCTTGTTGGTCGATGAATTGTTCCCTTATTTCCTGGAATTTATTAACAAAGATATCAAGGGAAACTAATATTTCCAAACTAAGAGCATCTGCGACATCTTTGCGGTCATCAAATTTAGTTTCTGGAGTAAAGAGGTGTTCTCCTTTGAACAAGGAGATATTTTCCTCGATTTGTATAGCCATGTGATAATCTTCTCAGATTTTTATTGGCCTTTTTTTACTGAGGAGAAAACCTAAATTCACTAGGAGTGCATTGGTAAAGAGGTAAGCAAGGTATCTATCTTCATGGTGATGGCTTCTAGGAATTTGGTGTAGCAAATTATCAAACCTGGTACTGAATTTCCTGACAGTCTCATTCTGATTTTGTTTCATGTGTTCGAATATTTTAATCAGCATGTGGATATATTCTATTTTAATATTCCATATTTTGAGAAAGGTTTCCTCTAATTGGTCCATAGACGTAATGTTTCCATCAGGGAAACCAACACACCATTTCCTAGCATTGCTATGAAGAGTGGCAGAGAAAAGTTTCATCGCCAAATCTTTAGCATCATCACTGATAGGGTGGAGTTGAAAGAAAGCCCAAAAATTATCCATGTGATCGTTAGCTATAACCCCATCATTACCAGTGAATCTCGGGAGCCATTTTTCATACCTCAAAGGTATTTTTCGAGGATAACCAAGAATTTTATTCATATCTAAGGGTTTAAAACTTCCTGGGTCCCATTGAGAAGCCATAGTTGGCTTTGTCATAAGTGGAGTCGCTAGATAATCCTTCTAGGGATAATCAAAGAGAAAAGAGGGAATCACCCTTAGTGGATTCGCCAGGTAATCTTTGTGAATTAACGATAAAGGCTTACCGAAAAATTGTCGTTCGAGGAAAATTGACTTGATGATCCCTAGAAACGGTGCCAAAATGTTATCACACAATTTTTACTTGCCCAAAATCCCAAGTAAAGTGGATACAAAGTTGGCGTAACTAGGACAAACCTATCACTGTCACCTTAATAGGAAATCCCTTTCTATTTAGAAGTATGTTGCAATACCCCAGGGGAGACGTCCCCAGTGACCTGGGGGTTTGAGAAGGCTAAGGAAAATGACATAAGGAAATCCTTCCCCTCTCACAGATCACTCAATTTTAAAAGGTTCTTTATGTCTTATTGAAGATGAAGCAAATAAATAATGTTGTGTACCTTCCCAGAACAAGACAACAAGGAAAAAAGGGGCACTTTCCAAGTACCAAAATGATGTTAGTGCTTCATAAGACAATGAAGTCTTAAGAAATATACTAGCTGATATGAAATTGCAGAAGTGTAATAGTTTATAACATAAATAAGAAATTTGCAACACCCACATGGTTTATGCTCTAAAATGCTTGAATAAAGACTTGAAATAATAACTTTAACTAGGAAATTTGATAATAAATAGTCACAAGCAGTTTTAGCAACATCTAGCTAGCATAATATGTCACCTTTAGGGTTAATTTGTTTTTGTTAGATGGCTGTAGAAATTTTGATCAATCAACACTTGTAAATGGTGGACTAGTGCCTTTCTAGGGTAATGGAGTCAATGATGGCAGAAACAAGTCTTAGAGGAAAATAGCAATGATAATGTTTAGTCAAAGGGGATGGATAGGATGAGAGATGTGTTGGTATCCCAAGGCCTCAATAATCCAACTCCTATAGATAATTTCTAGAATGTAACAAGAGTTAGGCCCTAGTGATTTCTCTTTTCCTTAGAAAAAATGAAATAAAATATGCAGTGAGAAAGGAAGTAGGGTTACTAGAGTGGTACAATGGTAGGGCTCTAGTATCTACTTCTATATAGGTTTCTTTCAAGAAATTTTAGCAAGTGGAAGACTATAGAGAAAAATATAGTAACATATGTCTTTCTCCTAGGGTTTCAAGCAAGCAATTTCATAATCTTAGACAGGAAACAAGTAAATTAACCATAAGCATTGATTCACAATAAATAAAAGCATATTTTCCACCTACTTCATGAAGAATAATCAAGCATAAACCCTAGTTGAAGATCCTCCACATGAAAATTTTCCAAAATACACCAAGATTTGCCTCCTCAAAGAAATGTGCACTACTATATTTCAGCCAATAACCCTTAAAGAGGGCCGAATTTCAGACCACCACTTGTGTGATGAGTGCATCTTCATAAAATGAGAGTTTTATCTCTCTATTTATACATTACTTATGACCTTTAATTAAAATTATCTCATCAAAAGGTCGGCATGGCCAAATTACATCAAAAATCTAGTTTTTACACAATTTCAAATAATTAAACACTAAAATCATTTTTAGAGGTGATGTCATGCCCTTCTAGGGTGACGTTGAGCCTCCTGGGTGGAACGTTGGGCCTCATATGTAAAATGTTAGGCATCCCAAACCCTTGGATGATGACACATGTGCCAATTAGCATACAATTGCGTCCATAATGCCAATCCTAATGTTGGGTGACGTATAGGGTCAGAACGGTGATGGCATGGACCTCCCAAGGCCAACATCCAGGTGGAAGAGTAAGATCCCCTGGGTCTAGGTATGCCAAAGTGTCTCTGGTGAAACTTCCTTCTTTCTTCCTAGTGCAAGTCACTAACATCTCTCTGCCCCTGGTTGGGGTCACAACATCCATCTGTGGGCTTTCAACCCCATAGAGGTATGAGCTAATCATCTCCCCATATGTACTTATCCACCGAGCATGGCCCTGCAGTAACAATAAGTACACCCTCCATGGGATCATAAGTCACAGGGATCATAGCAGTGTCAATCACATCCAATAATAGAATTACACAAACATATGCATCAAACCCCCCTTTACCCAGAAAAATGCTCAAAGACATTATGCAGTTTAACAAGCCAGGTTTGGAGAGTTTCTCAAGACGTCCTATTGGGATAATCCTCCTCAAGTTTGGGGTGTTTCCCAGGTGAGAACCAATATAGGTCATGTAAATGTGTGAAATGGTGTAGGGGAAGTGTTTGGGTAGAGGGTGCAATGATAATATGGAAATGTAGGTCTTTCCTGTGGGTGCCTCTATAGAGGACGAGTTGCACCTTATCATGGATGTCATTGTTTCCTATCCCGTTCAATTCCTTTTATTCTTAGTCTTTTTTTCTTTTTTCTTTTCAAGGGTAAAGCTAGGGGACATTGTCCTAGCATGGTTACCAGAGGTGGTAGCGTTACCCACAAGTATTTCACGGAAATGAGAAGGTTGGCTCATGATGAGACACCATTTCCCTTGGCTATGCCACCAAGAGCCACTACCCTTGTTTGGTGACCAGATAGATGGTAGTGTCATATCGCTACATGCCCATGGACCTAATAGGCTGGCTCATGATGATACCTCCCATCCACCAACTAGTACCTTGAGTTTTGTTTTATCTTATGCGTCCCCTTTTCTTACTGAGAAGCCTTTTATTTCTTTATCGGGAATCCGTGGGCGAAGAATCTCAAAGGTTTCATTTTTTCTTTTAACTATTTCCAGCTACTTTTACCCTCTGAGCATTTAGCCCCTTCTTCCCACAAGGTAAGGTACAACCCTTCCTAGTGTGGAAAACCCAATGCTTGAACCAAGGTAGGGGAATATGAGAGGAATAATGATGAAAATTGGTAAGTATGGAAGGAATGGACGATGACCTTTCATAGACCCACCCAGTGGAAACTCACACTAAAGGAGAACCAGTTTACTGGGGCATTATGTCAACCCCCAGATATGAACAAGTTAAGAAGCATAATTTCCAAGAAAATGTTATGAAATAAAGGAGAGTTCAATGCAACATATTCAAATTCTTTGAAGATCATAGTGACACATACCATGATACTTGGACTCATTACCTCATCGAGCAAGACCCACTGCCACTTCAGTACCAGGCTGGTGGGATGGATGTTATTGTTGTTGATAGATGGGATGCACTGAAGAAAAGATGGATCCTCCAAGGCCAAGCTCAAGTCATCTAGCTCTTGGCACTCCATGTCTAGGACCTGTGGGCCTCGAGACATGATCTCCTTAGTTATCCCTAGGGTAGGGGATAACGGGACCCGGGAGAAGGTTTTCCATCATAAATAGATATTGAATAGGGGTATTGGTTTTATACTCCAAATATAGATTTTTGAAGGATTCATTTTAGATGTGGTGCTTATAAATAGATAGGGTACTTGTGGGAAGAGTGTAAAAACCTTAGGAAGGGTTTCATGAGGAAGAAGAAAAATTAGGTCAAGAAAGAAAAATCTTTAGGAACTCTAAAAGGGTCGTCAAATATTTTAGAATGTAGTACTCAAAGAGTATGGAAGGAAAGGAGTAGCCTCAAATTCTAATTCTAACTCTTTCAACTTTTTTTTTATCAAGGTCCAATATACAGAGGTCAAGGTATGCCTAATATAGACCCTTATTTATGTTTTAAGGAATTTCAACAAATTCTCTTGTTTTGATAGGTAGGTAGGTATAGAATCTTTCAACATCAAATATTTTGTAGATAGGGACCCAAAGACCCTAAATCCCTTTTCCTTTGGAAAGAATTTTGAAGATACTATGGACCCCATTGACAAGCCTTCAACACCTAAAGTACAAAATCCAATTAGATTAGGGAAAGATATTATGTCTCAGAACATTATGGTTATGATGGCACAAAATAATGATGAGAACCTAAAGGATTTGGATGAAAACTCGACTTAAGAGGTTGTTAAATTAAAAAAATGGATTAAAGGAAGAAGGAAACAATCCCCTAAGACCATTCTCAAGTCATCATATCAATTAAGGTAGAAAAGGGAATTAGTGGAAGATATTGGGGTTTTGGTAGGAGTATTATCCATGAATCAGTACATTCCAAGCTTAGTATGGAGGAAAACCTTTGTGTCTCTAGAAAAATGTCAATCCAAGAAGGAAGGGAAGGAAAATAGTTATCTATTAACAATATCCTTAGAGTAGGAAAGACCCTTATCTTTGTGCCAAAAAAATTATGCTATCTCTAAATTCAAGGGGGTAGGGGGTGTTTCCAACTAGCAAGCCCTAAAAACACTCATTGTTTCTTATAATCCCAATGTTATTTTTCTTTAATAATCGATGTGTGTTGGTCCGAAAGTTGTATATTTATTGCCATCCTTTTTAAAAGATTGTATGTTCTATAAACATGGTATTTCCACACAATTCAATCACCTTAATAAATCACTCACACAAACATATCAAAGATCAATACATTACATCATTAAAACCCTAAACAAGGGAAATAAACCATATCCCCGGCCAATGTAGCCACTTGAGGCAATATATTAATGAAAAAAGAAAAAAAAAAATACATATGATTTTCTCACAATTGATCATCAACAAATGACCCTTCATGCCCTTTAAATAGATATCATGGACTAATTAGGTGTTAACCCATGAATCAATATATTTGTTAGTATCAAGGCGAATATGAATTGTGGTATCACTTTATGTATACAATATATCATGATCATCGGATTAGATAACTACAAATTCATACTAATGCATTCTAAGGAAACACACTTTGCCTAAACACAAATTAGACCAAATATTAACTAACTCCTAAGTGTCTAAATATCCTAGCATTCCCCTTAAAAACAACTTGGGATAATATTGAATTGTTTACAAAGGTGACACAATAGGAGAAGGAAGGAGGCATTAGGGATTATCCACCCTTAATGAAAACTTCTTGAACTCCTAACATATATCAAAGTTTAGAAAACTTCACTTCTATGAGATATTTATGAAAATGTCTACAACTTGGTATTTGTAGGGAAAAAGAGCACTTTGAGAATGAAATCTTGAATAATATTTTAAATGACATGCATGTGTATCTCAATATGTTTGTTGCATTAATGTTAAACTAGATCTTTTTTTATCTTGATGGCACTCTAATCACCACACCAGAGTGTTGTCAAATGATTCTCCAGGAATCCAAACTCTAAAAGGATCTATCAAAGCCACATGGATTCTTGACTTGCATTAATTTCTACTCAATACTTTTCTTCTATTGAAGAAAGAATAAGATCTTGTTTCTTCTTACAAGCCAAAGGGACAAGTATGGAACTAGGACTAAAAACATAAACCACAATATAATTCCAATAATTGGGGTCACTAGCCCGATTGAAACTAGTGAAACCAACCAACAAAGGAGTTCCCCCTAAATTTTAATGTATCCCAAATTGAATTGTACCCTCGATATATTGAAGTATCATTTTTTCTACTTTCCAATGGCTCTCGTGGGGTGTTTTCATATACTAGGAAACAATACCAACAACAAAGGAAATATCAGGATGGGTATGAGTCAAATATAAAAGGCTACCAACTAACTAATAGTACAAAGTGGCACCTACTTTGGGTGTAATACAAGTGGAAACAAGCTTGAATCCGGAATAGAAGGGATATGGGATCGGTTTATAATCTTCCATGTGAAAGTAGTGAAGAAGGTCAACTGCATACTTAGAATAGGAAAGGGAAATTCCTTCCTTGGTTTGCATTACATGGAGGCCAAGGAAATAATGCAAATAACCTAATTCTATCATTTCAAATTTATTATTAAGGATGGATTTCACATGGTTTAAATTTTTGGGGTTACTACTAGTGATAATAAGGTCATTAACATAAATAACAAGTATTATGAGAAGGTTACCTACTTTCTTGATATAGATATTGGGGTTAGAATGACATCTAGAAAATATAGAGTTGAAAATAAATCTATTAACTTTATCATACCAGGCCTAAATAATTTTCTTGAGACCATACACAGATTTCTTAAGGAGACAAACAAAGTTGGAGTAATTTTCAACACAGCCAGGAGGTTGTTCCATGTAAATTTCTTCTTGCAAATCCCCATGCAATAAGGTATACTTAGCATCCATATGATGGGCCTCTCATTTATGTGAGTTGAAAAGGGCTAGAACAAGGTGAATGGAATTCATTTTGGATATGGGGGAAGATTTTTCATTATAGTGAATCTCTTCAACTTGAGAATATCCTTAGGAAACTAACCAAGCCTTGTGTTTTTCAACACTTCCATCAGATGCATATGTAGTTCTATACACCCATTTACATTTGAGAAGTGTTCTTCCTTTTGGAAGAGGTACAACATCCCATGTATCATTCATCATTAAGGAACGATATTCTCCATTCATTATTGTGTCCCAATATAGATGGCCAAAAGCTTCTACAAATGCTTATGGATTATGAGTCTCTGAAACTTGAGCAAAAATAGAGGCTCATTGCAACAATGAACGTGTACGACGTTGATATGTAGGATCATTTACAAGATCATTAATTTCTTCTCATGTTGTATGGACCCAACTAAGAAGAGCTAGTGTTGGTGCAGGTTCATGTTCAACATAACCAACTAGAGGAAGGTGAATATGTGGAGATGGATTTTCATCCTCATTGTCATCATCTAAAGAAAAAAACAGAATAGGATCATTAATAGAAAAGTTGGGAATAGAATATGGAAAAAACACCAAAGATGGATTATAGGTTGAAGATAACACAAATGTGGAATTAATATCATAGGCTAAATATGGGATGAATCTCAAATTAGGCTCACAAGTCAAAGATGGCATAAATGTTGAATTAGGATCATGGGCTAGGATACCTTCATCAAACTTAACATCTCTCCTAATAATAATTTCATTGGAATAAGTTTTAAGAAGTATATAACCTTTTACATATTCAAAATATCCAACAAAAATGCACTTCTCACTTTTAGGTTTTATTGATTTCCTTTTCTAATCAATAATGTGAGACCATGCTTCACTACCAAACACATGGAAGTGGCTTACATCTAGTTTAATTTTATTCAATGCTTTTTCTAGTGGTATATTTTTTAAAGTCTTTGTGGGAATGTAATTGACTATGTAATTAGAACAATTAATAATAATGGCTTCCACCCAAAAAGGAAGACTTAATCCCTTAGATTAGATCATACAATTTCCCATTTCCTTTAATGTGTATTCATTTCTCTCAGCAACACTATTTTGTATGATTCATATGAATCCCTTTATAGCATAGTAAGTTGTAAATTTGTAGTTAACATATCACATCTAATATTTATTCTTAACTTTTTTATTTGACATCGAGATTTGTTTTCTACAAGGTGTCAGACAGTTGGCTTAGGTTGATGGAAAATTGGTCTGGACTATTGGTTTTCAATGATGTCAACCCTTGGAGAGTGATATTGTAGATTGATGTCAACCCTTGGTGATTTATATCAGCCCTTGGAGAAGCCCGGTAGTGAATTTCGGTAGTACAAAGGCATGGGTAAGGGACCTGAATCTGTTTGAGGTATAAAGGCATGAATATCAGTGAATTTACAAGTAATACTATTCTATATGGATAGTATATTTCATGTCATTTCCGGTGATATGTGGAACGTCACATAACTCCTCATGGTTAGAGAATTATGGCCATATGAAGTTCGAGAACCCTCATGAGTTATCTAGAAGCCCCTAGAAGGTCAAAGAAGTCAATTATTCTAGAAGCTCCTAGAAGAAGTGTACTAGTCAAATTGATGGTAACTAGGAGTTAATCATGGTTATAGTTTTTGCATTAAGAAAATAATTAAAAATAAATTAGTTGCAACAAGAAGTTGTGAGTAAAGACAAATTATTTAAATAATAAAGTAGTCAAAGTGGTTGCAAAGAGAAATT
>ML821500.1:162056-179273 GCA_009831015.1 Picea engelmannii
ATAATCTAAAATATTCTAGTAGCTAGAGGGGGTATATGTCACTTCAAAGAAATATTAAAGGGAAAGTAATTTTCATAAAATAGAATTAAATGTTTTTTAAGCTAAAATGATATAGCACACACCATCCAACAACTAATGACAACAAATGTTAGCTAATTTAAAACATCCATAAGAATCTATTACATAAATGAAATACAAATCTAAACTCCAAATCTCATCATCTTAAACAGAGCTCAAATCTTGTTATCCACAATTTCAAGAAAACATGTTTCTTTATAAAGAGATAACTTTATCACATTAACAAGATAAATAAAATGAATCATGAATACAAACTAATAAATATTTATATAGACTACTTGATTCATGGGTATAAAGTACTAGATAATAAATTACCATAAATATTCATCAAGTAATTGAGGACATAAATGATTCATGTGTATAATCCATAACATAACCCATGACAATGATGTATATTAACAATAGAATGATATTTAAACCATAAGGAAATAATGACTACGATAAAATAAAAATCATGTCTTTACATTCATTGCTGAGTAATCATATTCATATGCAAAGAACATAAGAAATGATAACAAATAACATGACTTCAAGAAAATTAAATTAAACCATCCAATAAGAACAAATTGCTTGAAATCAATGATGAATCTATCAAAGTTTAAATTGTTAAGTGTTGTAAGAGTGAAAATCAAAATAATATGAGCATAATCGTCTGAACAGGTTCTTCAGAAATAAATGTAAGACTTTTGTATAGAAAATGTTGACCCATTCTATGAAAATTAGATCCCTTTTGTAGATTTTTACGCTCACCTCTATAACTAACTTATCCAAATATACTTAATGTCCGTGTGTAATATATTTGTGATTAACATTGAGACCATTTTGTAACTTTTGGTTTTTTACTGAATGATGACTTCCCAGTTCCCAAGGATGGGCCTTCATTCCGTTATTAGTCCCTGTCACAGGCATAGAGGGACTATAGAAATCGATAATTCGTTGACTACATATTAGTTTGTCCTTTGACCATAAATATTTGCATAATACCTATTGTTGGAGATAGGGAATTAAAAAACATATATTTTTATATAATAAAAAGTACCATATTTGTACTGATCTAATTGGATAAGAGATTGGAGGTCTTATTTCCGGCTTCGCTATTCCCAATGTTTTATATGGAAACATATCCAAACTTTTTATCATATACAGTCTTTTTGAATAATATATTTTTCCTATGTATTGCTTGAAGGTGGATTAATGCTAGCATTAGTTCGAATGTTTGTATTAGCATTTTCTGCTAGCCAAATATATCCCTACGTTTTTGTTTGTACTAATCATATTGAAATGTTTTGATATCCAAGATTTATAGTGATTGAGAATTCCAAAGTTTATAACGTCCTTGCCGCATGTATTTGTATTGAAATGTATTGACACTTTTTTCGAGATGCTTCAATAGCCCTGACAGCTTAAATGTTTACATGGCGTGAAGTCCTCCAACAGGCCTGACAGCTTAAATGTTTTCATACCACGAGGTCCTTAGACGGCCTGACAACCTTAAATGTTTATCTAAATACGCTTCTCAGAGTACATTTTTCCTTGAAACTTTCCATACAATGTTGCAATAATTTTGCACAGTGTTGTTGTCCACCGCCAGTTGAATAGGCATTGTATGTTTCATCCTTCTTCTACCTTTGCAATGCAATTTCCTCATCTTTGAAGCTACATACATTGTTTACTGGTTCTGTGAGTACTTCTTCTTCATTGGTTTGTTGGATGTTGCTTGTTGTTGTTTCGTTCGCCATTCAACCTGCGCTTCTACATTTCGTCATTTCGGAGTAAGTTTCCATGCCATAGTTTCATTTTCTATTACTTGTTTGTTGTTAAGTGTTTGCAGTTTGCAAGTAAGAATGTTTTCTTATTTGTAGTGGTATGGTCATCGTGTGTTTTTGGTTCCTTCTGTGCTTCGGATGCAGTTTCGTAATCGTTGGAGATACATATGTTGTTTACTAGTTCGGTGGTTCTTGTTGGTTCGGTGGTTCATGGTTTGTTGGTTGTGTTTGTTTGGCTCGGTTTTGTGCTGTGGGGCCCTGGGGGTGCAGTTCGGCTTGTTCGTTCTTTCTTGCTAGTTTGGTGCTTTTTGTTTTATTTTGTTTGATTCAGCCTTGCAGGGTTGGGGTCCAGCACCGGTGGTTGGAGCTGTTTTTTTTTTTCTTTTTTGATTATTATTGTTTTTTGGAGTGTTTTACGGTGTTCAGTCCCTACACCCACGAGTCGACATGTAGTTGTGTTATTTTCCCTGTCTACCGAGGTCGATATCTATTCTACCGTGAGATTTTTTTGGTGCTTCAGTGCTGGCATGAAAGAAAATAGTTGCATGCAAAATTGTTCGAGAATTACATGTGAAATTGCAGTATTCGTTGTTTGTTTGTTAGAATAAAGCATATGCAAGCTACATTTATAAACCATGTATGGTCAGATGTGCCCATATGACATTACATGTTCTTTTTCCTCTACACAAACTGGTGTGCACATGATACAATGTGTGTTGTTCTTGACATATGATATGTACAACAAAGATTCTGCAAGATTATATTTTGATGTCTGGAAGCATGTCTGGGTAGTTTGCCACAGAAAACCAAAATCTTGTAACATGGGCACAATAGTCTATGTATAGGATAAAGAACATGTATTTCCATCGGTGGAAGCATATTTGGATAATTTTCCACAGAAAACCAGAAATTGTTTAGCTATATTGGCCATGCAATTTCATGATATTTTGTGGCTTGTAATATATTTTGGGCAGGGAAAACAAAATTACACATTTACAGCTATGGATGGAGAAGCGTAAAGGTTCATCTTTCTACCTATATTTTAGACTATCCGTTCATTCTCTTTTATTGTATGTACATATTTCTTGTTCTCCAATGCATACCAACTCCCATTCATGTTCATTGTATTTTGTGCATTCCCACATTCAAACAAACAGAATAACTGGAGAAAATGACGGAGTCTTCACTGCATCGGTTGAAGAGGATATATAAAGGTGCATGATTGTA
Organism: Picea engelmannii; assembly: GCA_009831015.1. Lineage (NCBI taxonomy): Eukaryota > Viridiplantae > Streptophyta > Pinopsida > Pinales > Pinaceae > Picea > Picea engelmannii. The sequence goes on from ML821500.1 coordinate 165,128, forward strand.
TTGTTATTTCATATTGCGTTGTTTTGTATTTCATTTATTGTTTGTATATGTGTTCACCTAGTTTATTCTATGTACATGTTGTGTGTCTTCCTACATGCTAACTTATCTTCATTACATGCCTTCTTGGATACTAACCTGCTTGATGTCCATTTTGTTTTCGATGCATTGTTACATTTAAACAAATAGAATGGATGGAGATGACGGTGGGCTATTTCATGGGTAAATAGCCATGTTTCTCTGCCTTTTACATGTTTGTCTTCATTGTAAGTTATCTTCATTACATGCCTTACTACATACTAACCTACTTCGTGTTCATTGCGTTTTCGCTGCATTGTTGCAATCAAACAAACAGAATGGTTGGAGAAGACGATGGACTCTTTGGCGGGTAAATAGACATGTTTCTCTTTCTTTTAGATGTTTGTTTTCATACTAACTTTCCTTCATGTCCATTGCATATTTGGCATTGCTACCTTGGAAAAAAAAGGTTGGGTGGACAGGAAGATGAATTGTTTTGTGCAACAACAGAGGGTTCCATGGTACAATATTCTAAAAGGTATACCAACTGTGCTTGTAAATTAAATATAAAAACCGGGTGGGGGCATATAATATTAGACTTGAAAACGATGTATTGGAAACAATGTCCCTTTATGCCCTCCCTATTTCTACTTTTTCAATTTTCTATTATCCCTTTTGTTTTCTAATTCATCTTCTTAGTGCTCTTTCCGAAAATTCCTTGGTGCGTCGGTTGGCAGACTAAGGGTTTCACATCTATGGTCACGCTTGCGGCTTGTCTAGTCCTGATGTTCATCTTCACATGCTTGCATCAAAAAAAATTGGACTGGTGACATGGGCATGAGCAGTCAGTCTTCCCAGACATCAGCAGACCCACAAGGCCTAAGGTAAAGATGCATATTCTCTGCTCTTACTATGTTTACCAAACAAATATCCTTCGTTATATATTCATCTATGGCATGGTGAATATGTTGATGTCATCTGCAATACATGGTTTGCAGTTCACAAGAGGTATCAACAAGTACAAGTGAGACGGGGAACCTAACGCATGTTCTGTAGACTAAGAGGTGTGGTTGCAAAACTTTGGCTCCATAGTTCATTGAAGCTATGCATGTACTTATACATTTATGCCAATGAAAGAAGAATACAAAAAAAAAAATGCACAGTACCATTCACTTTAGTTTTCCTGTTCAAAAATTGTCACCAGGTCTAGAGTTGTAACATCCAAAGTACTATCAATAGAGGGCTTGAACAGCCGCCAAACTAGACAAGTGTTCATCGGGGACATAATGGTCATCTATAGAACGTACTTGGACAAGACAAACAAAACTAGATCCATTATGCATGCTGACATGACAGACAAGGAGGAAATGATGACAGTGACACTAACTATTCCCCCACAACTTGTCCAGAAACATGCAGAAAATATATTGTCGGGTAATGGGATATCCATTACAAATTTTAATATATTGCCCAAAACAGTATATGACCATGGTGATTTTGATCGAATTATTTCGCTCAATGAAACAAGTACTGTGGAAAAAAAAATTGTTGTTTGTTCAGAATATTGTTTCATCCCAGACTTGACTATCAGCTAACTTACACAGAGCACTGATATTTACCCAATCGGAACGATTGGCACAATTGTCACACTGGCGAGAAAACTTGGCTCGCAACACATTTTCCATAAAAAGGATGGAGAGTCGAACATCGACAAGGAAATGGTACTACTTTTCATATTTAGTTTTGTCCTTTACTTTCACATGTGCATGTATGTTGGGTAAGTTACACAAATATTGCATTGTTCTAGGTTGCAACTGCAATTATTCGATACGTATTCAAATTTGTTTTCGTCAATGGAGCAGCAATTTCATAAAGGTAAGATTCCACGTATGCTCTTCAAAAATATAACAAAGAAAAGGGATGTTAGAGAAAGGATCTTTCGGACAACCCAGGCAATGTTTGTAACAGAGTTGCAAGCAGATATAGTATAAGCTCTGAAGAAACTAGCTATCTCTACAACTGTTGTGTGTATACATCCACAAAATCATCCTCGCTTTGCTTATAGAAATAGCCTTCAACATATTTTTGTGGCCTATTTTATTTTATTTTTATTTTTTTAAGGGGAGGGGGGGATGCACTTGTGTATTATATTGTTCAATGTATTAATTCTTTTGCTCGTGTTCCCAAGTTGAAGGTGTTTTAGTTGCATCCAATGTGTACTCGACCCCCTTTGAACCTGTATGTGTGAAATGCAACTCTCATGCTTCTGCCTCCGCTTTGATAAGTGATGATATTATTGATTGTCTGTGATGCGGTGAAAAATGTCCATATATATGGGCATTGTGTCAACGTTTTCATCTGAACTATGGGAAACACAATTGTGCATTGTATGGTTAGGCATCCTCTGTTATAAAATGTGCTTCCTAAGTTGGCAGAATTTTTGTATGAAACGTATCTACAGAAAAAGGCAAGCAGTGTCTACATGTTGTGGGGGCTTTGGATACACAACAAATTCACCTTAAATGAGGACAATGTGATTTCTCATATCGTCTAAAGAAGGGAAAAAAATACATATATCAGACTTTGGCAGGAAATGAAAATACCTCATGTGTCTCTATAATATTTCTTCAGCATCCAGATGAATGTTCGTCGGACTTGGCTACCTGGGATTGCATGCGCATAAGATTGTTCAGTCCAAAAAATGGGATGCATGGCAGCAAACCCCATATATCCCATGGCCCTGGTTATTTTCTACTGGGAACATATACGAGATGCAAGAGAAAACGAATGTGGCGATGTCTTTTCTTTGTATATCAAATTGTTTGATGCAAAGGCCGATGCATCCTGCTCTATGGAACCTTGCGGTAACTTGCTTGCGGCTTGTTTGAAGTTTAGTTGGTTCTTGTTTGTGTGCTTCATCTGTCAATTTGTATATTGTGGAACTCTGACTGTTGTTTGGAGGACATGGAACAATAGAATTGAATTTTTTAGCCAGCTAGCCCGCAAATCCGCCTGATAATTTCTATGGCACTGTGACGCAAATGTAGTATGTGGCTTGTTCTAGCATGTTTCCTTAATTGATGAACTTGGTAAAATTAATCTCCTGGAATAATTTGAAATCAACAAATATATAATGTGTGAAGTGCAATTGTGCTATCATATCAACAAGAGGCCCTTAAAATTCAAATTGGTCATTGTTTTAGCATTTTTTGCTTAATCGATGAACCTGGTAAAATTGATCTCCTAGAATAATTTGAAATCAACGAATATATACTATGCGAAGTGAAATTGTGTTATCATATCAACAAGAGGCCCTTAAAATTCAATTTGGTCGTTGTTATGCTTGCGGTGATAGAATTTTAAAAAACTTTCTTTTGTTTCCTTCATTTTTTTTAAAATAAGTGATTTACATCCTTTGATAATTTTATGTAATTCAATTGTACAATATGAATATTTAATATTAATAATTTATTATTTGAAAATAATATTCTTAGATAATGTTAGATAGGATGACCATCCGTAAACAATTGCAATCTTGAGCTCACCAGTCCTAGAGTCCTTCTGTCAATTTGTATGTCGTGGAACTCCGAGTGTTGTTTGGAGGACACGAGACAATAGAAGTGCAATGTTCAACCAGAGATCCCGCAATTCCTCATGTCAATTTGTATATCGCGGAACTCTAGGTGCTATTTGTAGGACATGGAACAATAGAGGCTCAATTTTGAGCCCGCAAGCCCGAGAACCCGCGATGCAAAAAGTGGCTAAGTATGGAATGAAGGATCCATACTTGCTCTAAAAAATCACATGTCCATACTGTATAAAAGTACATGTTTACTATGTATTGCTCATTGGTCATTGTTATGCTTGCGATGATAGAATTTTTAAAAACTTTATTTTGTTTCCTTCATTTTTTTTTAAATATGTGATTTAACATCCTTTGATAATTTTATGTAATTCACTTGTACGATATCAATATTTAATATTATTATTTTGGTATTTGAAAATAATGTTTTTAGATAATGTTAGATAGGATGACCATCCGTAAACAATCACAATCTTGAGCCCGCCAATCCTGGAGTCCTTCTGTCAATTTGTATGTCGCGGAAGTTCGAGTGTTGTTTGGAGGACATGGGACAATAGAGTGTAATGTTGAGCCAGAGAACCCGCAAATCCGCCTGTCAATTTGTATATCGTTGAACTATGGGTGCTATTCGTAGGACATGGAACAATAGAGGCTCAATTTTGAGCCCGTCAGCCCGAGAACCCACGATCCAAAAAATGGCTAAGTATAGAATGAAAGATCCATACATTCTCTAAAAAAATTCATGTCCATACTATATAAAAGTACATATGTTTACTATGTATTTCTCGTTGGTCATTGTTATGCTTGTGGTGATAGAATTTTAAGAAAAATTCTTTAGTTTCCTTCATTTTTTTTTAAATATGTGATTTAACATCCTTTGATAATTTTATGCAATTCAATTGTACAATATCAATATTTAATATTAATAATTTAGTATTTGAAAACAATGTTTTTAGATAATGTTAGATAGGATAACCATCCGTAAACAATCACAATCTTGAGCCCGCCAGTCCTGGAGTCCTTTTGTCAATTTGTATGTCGTGGAACTCTGAGTATTGTTTGGAGGACACAGGACAATAGAAGTGCAATGTTGAGCCAAAGAACCCGCAAGTCCTCCTATCAATTTGTATATCACGGAACTTTGGGTGCTATTTGTAGGACACTGAACAATAGAGGCTCAATTTTGAGCCCACTAGCCCGAGAACCCATGACCCAAAAAGTGGCTAAGTATGGAATGAAGGATCCGTACATGCTCTATAAAATCTCAAGTCCATACTTTATAAAAGTACATGTTTACTATGTATTGCTCGTTTCTCGGAAAATTTCTACGTGTGGAAGTTGGTGAATGCACGTGTTCAGATTTCTACTTACTTTTATATCACTAGCCCGACCAAATTGTACAAACTTTCTTGTCTAATTAAATTGTGCAATATCAATATTTAATATTAATCATTTAGTATTGAAAATAATGTTTTTAGATCATGTTAAATAGTTTATAGGGATTACCATCCGTAAACAATGGAAATCTTGAACCCGCCAACCCTGGAGTTTGTCTATCAATTTGTATATCGTGGAACTCTGAGTGTTGTTTGGAGGACACATAACAATAGAAGTGCAATGTTGAGCCAGACAACCCGCAGGTCCGCTTGTCAATTTGTATATCGTGGAATTGTGGGTTAGGGCGCGGAACAATAGAGGCCCAATTTTCAGCCCGAGAACCCGCGATCCAAAAATTGGCCAAGTATGGAATGCGGGATCCATACATGATTTATAAAAATTTCATGTCCATACTTTATAAGAGTACATACTTAGTATGTATTACTCATTTTTTGGAAAAATTCTAGGTGAAGAAGTTGGCAGCTTCACGACTTCAGATTTCACTTACTTTTATATCACCAGCCCGATTGCTTCCCTGTTTGATATTGTAATAAATGAATATAAACTGGCCCAAGTCCAATTGTGCTATCACATCAACACGATGCCCTTAAAATTAAAATAGCATGCACGTTCGCTTGTCAATTTGTATATCGTAGAAATGTGGGTTGTATTTGTAGGACACGGAACAACAGAGGCCCAATTTTGAACCTACCAGCCTGAGAACCCACGATCCAAATAGTGGCTAAGTATGGAATGAGGGATCTGTACATGCTCTATAAAATCTCATGTCCATAGTTTTTAGAAATACATATTTAGTATGTATTACTCATTTCCTCAGAATGTTGTTTGGAAGACACAGAACAATAGAAGTGCAATGTTGAGCGAGCCAATCTGCAAGTTTGTCTGTCAATTTGTATATCATGGGACTGTGGGTGCTATTTGTAGGATACGAAGCAATAGAGGCCCAGTTTTGATCCTGGCAGACCGAGAACCCGTGATCCAAAAAGTGGCCAGGTATGGAATGTGGGATCTGTACAAGCTCTATAAAAACCACAGTTCCATACCTTATAAGAGTACATACTTAGTATGTATTACTCATTTTTCGAAAAAAATCTAGATGCAGAAGTTGGCGGATTCATGACTTAAGATTTCAATTACTTTTATATCACCAGCTCGACCGACCGCTTCTACATTTGATATTGTAAGAAACAAATATAAACTATCCCAATTCCAATTGTGTTATTACATGAACACGAGGCCCTTATAATTCAAATAGTCTGCAAGTCCACTTGTCAATTTGTATATCATGGAACTCTGGGTGCTATTTGTAGGGAATGGAACAACAGAGGCCCAATTTTGATCCTGCCAGCCCGAGAACCCACAATGCAAAAAGTGGCTAAGTATGGAATGAGTGTTGCGTACATGCTCTATAAAATCTCATGCCCATACTTTATAAAAGTACATATTTGGTATGTACAACTCATTTCTTGGGAAATTTTATAGGTGTGGAACTTGATGGATACACATGTTCAAATTTCCACCCATTTTTATATTAGCAGCCAACCAACCTCTTGACCATTTCATATTATACAAAAATTTTGGAATGCAAGTTTCCGAATACGCAAGTTTTTCTTTGAAATAAGATATTTCACATCCTTTTATAATTTTATGTAATTAAATTGTACAATATCAATATTTAATATTAATACTTTAGTATTGAAAATAATATTTTTTAGATATTGTTAGATATTTGATAGGGATCACCATCCGTAAACAATCACAAGCTTGAGCCCGCCAGCCCTGGAGTCCATCTGTCAATTTGTATATGGCGGAAATCCGAGTGCTATTTGAATGACATGGAACAATAGAAATGCAATGTTGAGCGAGCCAGCCCGCAAGTCCGCCTATCAATTTGTATATCGTGGAACTCTTGGGTGCTATTTCTAGCTCACGGAACAATAGAGGCCCAATTTTGAGCCCACCAGCCCGAGGAAAATGTCTTGATAAGGAAGTTGGCGGATTAACCTATTCAGATTTCACTTACTTTTATATCACCATCCCGACCAACCATCTGCTTCCCTGTTTCATATTGTACAAACCTTCTTGACTATTAAATTGTACAATATCAATATTTAATATGAATAATTTAGTATTGAAAAAAATGATTTTAGATAATGTTAAATAGTTAATAGGGATTAGCATCCATAAACAATCGCACTCTTGAGGCCGCCAACCCTGGAGTCTGTCTATCAATTTGTATATCGCGGAACTTTGAGTGTTGTTTGTATGACACAAAACAAAAGGAGTACAATTTTGACAAAGCTAGCCCGCAGGTCCACTAGCCAATTTGTATATCACAGAATTCAGGATGCTATTTGTAGGCCACGAAACAATAGATGACCAATTTAAATCCCGCCAGTCGGATTTGGAAAATTCACGTCTTCAGATTTCCATTGTTACTTTTATATCACCAGCTCGACCGACCGCTTCCCCATTTCATATTGAACAAACTTTTTGAAACACGGGTTCTTGCATAGGCGGGTTTAACATTGCATTTCCATTGTTCTGTCGCGTGCAACTAGCACCTGGACTTCCATGATTTACAAATTAGCAAACAACCCCCCCCCCCCCTNNNCAATGTATCATGCTTTTATATACAGAACCCGAAGTTCAGCTATATACAAATTGCCCTCTCACCATTGCACTTCCCTTGTTCCCCTATGCACAAACAACAACCAAAATTCTGCGACATACAAATTGACGGCCGATATTTGTCACTGAGATGAAATATGAACATCGGCCCTTCACGTCTCCTGGCTATATCTTCTTCCCTTTTTCTTTTGTAACCCACCCGACCACTTTCCATACTTGGGTATTTCTTGCAATCGGTTTCACGGGTTGGCGGGTGCACGAAATGTACAATGCTTTGTCACAATTCCCCATCACCATTGCCTTCGTACTTGTTTCCATATATGCAATAATTAAGCTTTAATGCTAGTAGTTCATCCTGCAGGAACCGTTAAGATTGTCATTAATGTCTGGAAGTCCGGAGAAGATTTGTCATTACTACGAATTTAACTAAGATTTGCGTAGAAGTATGTTATCATTTCCAAGTATTCATTTCAAGCATCATGCAATATGTTTTTATGCGCCAACAGGTTGGCACCTTTAAGAAATTTCTAATTCTTAATCTCTCTTCGTCATCACTGCCACCTTTGCACTTTTTTCTAAATATGCAATTAGTGAGTTGTAATGGTAACATCTCATTCCGCACAAACCTTGGATATTTTCATTGATCAGTGAAAGGATTGAAGATATATTCCATTGATACGCATTAAACCATACTTTGTGGAGGGTTATATTATCCCTCCCCAATTTTCATTTCAAACATCCTCTCGAGAAAACGGAAATTCTCATTAACTTGTAGCATCAGTTTTGTCCAGATACAGTAAACACATTCAGGCATAATGGCTAGAGGTTCCACTATTCCAGGGCATATTCTTACTACTCATCTCCCTCCGCCCGGGAGAAAAAAACAATATGGTCCCTTGATACACCGAGAGATATATTTCAATCCAAATAATTCCAAGGCAACCATGCCTGCTCAGAGAACCTACCCAGATGCATTGATGGCTGGCACAGAGTTTGAAGTCATGGATTCCAAGCTGGAAGAAGATGATCTAATGGGCGATGATATGATAATGGATGATGGAAATGCAGAGACTCTTCCCACTCTTACACCCAAATTGAAATCAACCATAATGGGCGGAACTTCTCAGCTCAGCGATGGCAGTCCTGACAACACTAAAAGGAGTTTCAGAAAAGAAACCAATGTTAAACGCAATAGCCGCTTTGCAGCGCGAAAGTAGGAATTTCAGAGTTCCAAATTAGTCCATTCTGGGTGGAAGAGTTTCATTGTAAGGAAATGATATGTTGATGCTCCTAGAGATATATTTGAAGCCAAAAAATTATTCACTTGCGGGACTACTGTCTTGTTCTCTGGATATAGAATTAACATCTTCGGGAACCAGGTCCAGAATTCTCACTGTTGCAAGGAATATTTCTGCTAGTCATCTCCTTCCACCCAGAATGGACTAATTCGGGCCTCTGAAATTGCATGTGCAATTTGTGTCCCTGGATTTTTTTCGAATATGCAGAGGAAGTTTCTAGTTGTGTCTGAAGTTTCAATTAAGGGCTATTCCATTTGACCTAGAACATTTTTCATCTTCTTCCTCACAGGAAGCTTCTAAAAACTATCAATTTCACCAGAGGATGATTCATTGAGGAGAAAACTGCAAGGATCCTACATATTGCGGATCCCGTGAGTGTGTTTGTGGCAGATACGTTCAATGTTTTGGCCCAAATAAGTGGGACCAATTTCTAAGGATAGGTGTACAATACTCGGTGTTTTTCTTTTTTTTTTAAACGGATTTTCTATTAAAATAAATGTCCTTCGAGTCTTCGATACTGCTTCTTTTCTGGATTTAACGCCTGTTTTCATTAGCATGGTTCGGTGCTCTCGTAGTTCTTCGATATTGTGTTTACTTAGGTTATTTTTTCTAAGATGTAACATCTAACAATTATATGGAAATGCACTGTGTCAATTCACCATCCTTTTATGAAAACAAAAAATGGATTACACAAAGTTTCAAACCAACATTCAATTCTATTTGTAATGAAGATAGAACATAGCAACACCAATGTACAATCTTGCAGCAAAATCACCATTCTTGTTTCTAGACATGCAGTTATTAAGTTTTAATGCTAAAAACCCATAATGTGAAGAGTTTGATACTTAAGTTAATATGTTACAGTCATGGAATAATGTATCAAGAACACAATTACACCCACAGTTTCCAATAAAATCTAATCTTCAACAAAGCATTTGTTGGCAATTACTAGAAAATGAAGTTTAATAGTTAAGTTAATATCTTACAGTCATGGAGGACTGTATGAAGAACATACTTACACGCATAGGTTGCAATAAAATATAATCTTCAAAATGCATTTGCTGACAATTAGTAGAAAATGATGGTTTTGCAACAATGGGGCTTCTTTGAAACCAATTCGCACTGACGAAAACTTCCCTACCCCTTTCTATTTTCCCACTCTTTTATTCCCTATAGTTTCTCTTCCTGGTTACTTAATCATTTTTTTCTGAAAATTCCTTGTTGCGCGGCTTGGCGGATTCACGTGTTTCCAACGAGCGCTTCCTCTTTCTTTAAATTGGCCCTCTATTGTTTTGTGTCCTACAAGTAGCACCCAGAGTTCTGCGATATACAAATTGACAAGTAGACTTGTGTGTTGGCTGGCTCAACATTGCACTTCTATTTTTCCATCACCTCCAAACAGCATTCGGACCTCCGCAATATACAAATTGACACACGTGCTCCAGGGTTGGTGAGCTCAATATTTCCTTTGTTTACGGATGGAAAAGTGCTAAAACGATCCATACCACATTTTCACCACAGAAGCTATATTAAAGGGAAAAGCATTTCCTCTATAGTTTTGTGTCCTACAAACAACACCCACAGTTCTCCACTATAGAAATTGACAGTCGGACTTGCGGGTTGGCTGGCTAAAACAATGCCACGAAGTTCCGTGATATACAAATTGACAAACGAAGAATACAACCAAGAACCAAGTAAACTCGTGGATCATATTCCTGGTTGTTGTTCACTATGCCCGCCAACTTCGGACTTCTTTCCAACTATGTATCTTGACAAGAAAATGGGATATTTGTTACAGATGTGAATATATTGGTCCGTCTTTTCCATCTTCTATACTTGGCCAAATATCTCTTTCTCTTTTCCCTTAACTTTATCTTTCTCGTCACTTATTCATTTTTTCAAAAATGTATGGTTGCGCACGTGGGTGGATTTGCAAGTTCATGCTTGCACTCGTGCTCTTATATGGCAGCACTGACCAACTGCTTCCCCATTCCATACCTAGACACTTCTCTGACAGCGAATTTTCGGTAGGAAGGCTCTAGATTGGAATTTTGTTGTTCCATGGCCTGCGAATAGTACTGTCACTTCCACGATATACAAATTTACAGCTGGACTTAGATCATACCCTCTTCCATATTACGATCTACCTATCATTCCCTCTTCTGTGGTATACATTTTTCACTAAAAACTTTTGAGAAATACAATTTAACTATCGCGTCCTCACGTCTTCTGTGGAACTATTGTCCACCCATTTTCATGGCGAATCATTGGTTTGGCAGTTTCAAGAAAAATTCAGTTCCTAGTCATTGTTTCTTGTGCCCGCACCCCTTTGCAATTATAAATTACCAATTATATATAAGATCTTATTTCTAGGCATGCAATTAGAAAGTGCTAATTTCAAACATCATGGAATGTCATTTGCATGTCGTCAGGTTGGTCTGTTCATGAAAACTTCAATCCTTGCTTCTGAGAACGAGTTTGCCCAACCGTTTTCCTATTCCATACTTAGCCACTTTCCTGCAATTCCGCAAATATACAAACTGGCCGTTGAACTGCCCCATCATGATCTCCTACATTTTACACATTATGCAGTCAAAAATTTCGATACATAAAATTTGACCATGGAACACTTGCCTCTCCTCAGTATCCCCGTAACCCTTTTGATATCTCGTCCGAATGCTTTTCAGGCCTTTCCATTCTTTCCATGCTCTCTCGTGTCTCCATGACCTTTGCACTTGTCTATAATAAAAGAAAATTAATTGTTTTATATATATACATATCTTGTTTCTAAATATGCAATTACTGACATTTACGTCTAACAGCTCATCATGCTAGAACTGTATATATTGTCATTAATGGGCGAAAGGCTCGAGGAGGTATCATATTAATGCACATTAAACAAAGATTTGTGGGGGATTATATTATCCCTTTCGAGTGTTGATTTCAAAATCATGAAATGTCGTTCACACGTCATCGCCTTCACACGTTCATGAAACTTCCAATCCTTAATTGCTCTTCATCATACCCACCACCTTCGCATTTCTAAATATGCAATAAGTAAGATTTACTACTGATAGTTCATCATGCACCACCCATACAGATAGTCATTAATCAACGAAAGGCTCAAGGAGCTTTCCCATTCATAAGCATTTTGTAATGTCCCCCACCTCTTAGAGAGGTGATGAGGAGACTCAGTGGCCTGGGCACCCCCACTAGGTCATAGTCTCACACTGAGGGGGGGGAAGTCAAGAAGTTAAAAGTTATATTTTTAAGTTGAATTAAGAAAGGAAAAAGATAAAGGAGTAAAAGATAACTCAACAGAGGAATAGAAGATTAAACCTGGGAGTTAACCTAACTCAACAGAGAATTAGAAGGAAAAGTATAAGTAAGAGGCTGGGGCACACCTATTACTCATTCTGGTTTTGGATTAGCATTTTCTATTTCTCTTGAGCATTCAATTTGGGGATGAAAGACTCCTCCACACCATTCTAGTCTCAGCCCATCTCCATCTAGCACTTCAGAAGGTAGTAGGTCGTACTGTTCTTGTGTTTCTAGCCAGGGGCACACCATCATCTAGAGGGAGGTTCGATCTAGCTTATCTTGAGGGCCTAGGGCCATTCTGACAGTTGGGTTTTGTTTGCAGGGGCAAGACCATCAGTTTGAGGGCTTTGCTGGAGGGTTATCATCATTCTACATTTGTTTGTAGATTGGGATGTCTTGGATCCATAGGGGATGTCTTGTGATTTAGTAAAACTTAGATCTAAGGAGATCTGCTTGAGATCTAAGTTTGAAACTTCTCCCACGGGATTCTCATAGCTCGATCTATATTCTTGAAGAGTTTCAGAGCATTTGGACGCCTCCTTCATTAGGGTCGAACCAGCTAGGGTTTCAGTCATTCAGTGGGGCACACCATTCAGTGGAGGAATTCAGATCTACAGGGTTTGAGAGTGGATTTGGGAATTTGGACATCTGGGTTGTCCTTACAGTTGTCTGATCTATCATTTGGCATATTTCTCGGGATGATTGGAACTTTTGGTAGCAGGGCCAAATTATTGAGGGCTTCAGCATTCTAGCAGGGCATGTAACTTTCCATCTTGGAGGTTGAGCATTAGTATGGCTCAGATCTACTTGATTCAGTCTTTATTGTATATCCAGCCTTTGGAGGCTTATTTTGTATTGATGGGAGCATTTTGTAGCAGCTCATATCTATTGTTTGTACGACCATCTGAGGTTTATGCCAGATCGTCCATCTATTGTATTGATCTTACATAGCTCATAATAAAAAGGTTAGATCTTTGCTTTTGCTTCTACATCTTGAATATATTATGATCTTCATGTGTTGATGAATCTTGTATGCACTTAATAACTCAATAAATACCTGCACATCAATAGATCAGTAGTAGTTAGTGATTCCAAGAAAGAATTTGGCTTGGGATCATTACAGTGGTATCAGAGCCTCGATCCTCCAAACCTGTGAAGAGATCGGTGCATGCAGAGGTATAGGGGAATTGTTATGGGTCAGAGGAAGAAAAAGAGCAGTGAAACAGAGGCAGAAATGGAAGGTTCAGGAGATGACCATGAGCCTCAATGATTGTCTCTCTTAGTAGCCAAATTTGGTAAGTTCTAGCAAAACATGAACCGCACAGAAATCACATTGGTCCAATAGTTGGATGAGTATCAGGAAACCAACAGAAGGGGACAGGCCGAAATCTCTAAAACCTTGAAGAAAGTTGATGAGAATCTACAGAAAATGAACGAGAACCAAACTAGGATAACTGACCTTCTGATGCAAGTAACCCATCGAGGCAAATATCCTGATACGTATGGGAATAAGGAGGCTGGAGGGTCCAGTGAAACCCATGAGGAAGTCAAATATAACCCGAAGAAAGCACCGGGATCCGAAGGAAGTCTTGGAGGTGGCATGTTCCATGGGAAGATGGGTAGCAAGACCAATCCTAGGCCATACATGCTAGTGTTCACAGATGAACCGCTAGATCGACACTTAGGTAGCAGAGCTAACCCTAGACAATACACGCCCACATTCACAGATGAGCAAGGGTAGCATGAACAGGTTGAATATTTTGTGGAACAATTAGCCAGGAGTACCAGGGAATACTATAGCTTGGATATGAAAGTTCAAAGACAGATGTCCCTAGATCAGTATTGTCAACTCAGGTTCAGAAACCAGCCTAGGATGAACCACAGGGGCAGCTTTGAGTTT
>ML821500.1:184662-199347 GCA_009831015.1 Picea engelmannii
TGGATTTGGGAATTTGGACATCTGGGTTGTCCTTACAGTTGCCCGATCTATCATTTGGCATATTTCTCGGGATGATTGGACACTTTTGGTAGCAGGGCCGAATTATTGAGGGCTTCAGCATTCTAGCAGGGCGTGGCACTTTCTAGCTTGGAGGTTGAGAATTAGTATGGCTCAGATCTACTTGATTCAGTCTTCATTGTATATCCAGCCTTTGGAGGCTTATTTTGTATTGACGAGAGCATTTTGTAGCAGCTCATATCTATTGCTTGTACGGCCATCTGAGGTTTATGCCAGATCGGCCATCTATTGTATTGATCTTACATAGCTCATAATAAAAAGGTCAGCTCTTTGCTTGTGCTTCTACATCTTGAATATATTGTGATCTTCATGTGTTGATGAATCTTGTATGCACTTAATAACTCAATAAATACCTGCACATTAATAGATCAGTAGTAGTTAGTGATTCTAAGAAAAAAATTGGCTTGGGATCATTACACATTTAACCAAGATTTAGCAAAGAGTTACATTATCGGCTCTAATTGTTCATTTCAACCATCATCTGGAGCAAACCAATGTTCTCATAAACCTATGGAATCATCTCGACAGCAGTTCTTTGGAGATACAGTGAACATATTTGGGCACGAGGACCAGAACTTTTAGTGGTCTAGGGCATATTCTTATTACTCAATCTCTGCCACAGAGAACCAAGTAATTTGGACCTCTGGGATTTCTTGTGTAGGCTGTGTCCCTGAGGTTTTTGATTGTAAGGACCTGGTCTCTTAGTGCGCCGATAAATTTATTTCAGACAAAAGAATTATTCCACTGCGGGACCGCTCTTCTATTTCTTTGTCACCTCAGGTCTTCCACCAGATGCTAAGATTGTCGGAGCCAACATTGACATTCAGAGGAGAATATTTCAAACAGTTCCTATCAAAGCATAATAACAGGTTGGACCTCTTGCCCCATTTATTGGAAAACCCTCTTCTAGTTCATGAAGATATTACAAGGTTCCAGGTTAGTTCATTTAGAAATCCATTTCGGGAAATTGCCTGGTTGTTTACAAGAATAACGGGACAGAATTCCATAGAAACTATTTCCTGGATGGCTCTTTATATTTTGTATTTCACAGTCAACGAACAAGCCATTTTTTATTGGGGCAGGTTAATTTCCCATGAAATTTGTTCCCAATTTTCAAGCTTCAAAAGGGAAAAGAAACTTTATATGTCGTCCCACTTATTTTTTTCCATAGCACATTCCTGTCAGTTTCCACAACTATCTCTGTCCAAGAATGTCAACTGGGAATTATACCCAGTAACGTTCTAGTACCAGGCCCTGTGGAATCACAAGGCTTCCCACCATTTTTATGAGGTTTTTAATGGCTTCGTGTCTGTTTTCAAAGTTTTGTTGTTAGGAGAAGATGTTCCCTGCATATCTGAACATGCAACCAGTTTTTTGGACGGGAAGGGGACACTTGAACATTTGGATAATTACACTTTCATACGATTTTTTGGCTCCATGGAAAAAACTTCTCTCCTTCCATGTCACATTATGGACAGAATGTTCATTGCAGAAGTAGCACAGAAATACAACTACTAGTTTCATTTGTTGCAAAAGAAGAAGAAAAAAACAATTCATTCCTCTGACTTGGAAAGTAGGGAATTTCATGTTGAAAAACATCAACAAAATTGATGAATTGGCAGTGCATTCTACCATATCCAACCTCAGATATGCTGAAATCATAACAGGGTTCAACCCCTATAATATTTTTCGACAACATTTACAAACACTTGGCCTCAGCCATTGTTTTTTCAAAAATCACCTACCCGAAAACAGAGACAGTGGTGGCAACGCTCCTGCTTCTGATGTCGGAGACCTAGACAAAGTGCAAAGCTACACTAAATTATACACACAACAGGGGAAAGGCTCCGGTGACAAGAGAGTTCAATCGACAAATAGCACTCCAAAAAGTACAACATCCCGAAGCATCGCTCCAATGTCCCACCACAACAACAAAGAAACTCAGATTTCTTCAAACGGAGGAGGAGATAATGACCCTCCTCACTCTAAAATCGATAGTTCTCACAAGCTTCCAGTAGAGAAGAAGAAAAAAAAAATTGTGGGGCAGGCGGAAGAACTAGAAATTCAGAGTGAGAACATGGAACTTGACACTGATCTGGATAGCATGCTCTACTACCTTGATCAGCCCAAATATTCCATCCAGCATGGCCATCCAATGGACATATTCGTTACCGAAAATTTTGACGAAGATGAATCCTTCGTGTTCCAGAGCGTTGTTTTTGATAGCCAGTCCAAAAAATTGATAATTGAGAAAAAAGATGTAAAAAACAAGAAAGGAAAATCTCGTTCAGAGTTTGACCTTGCCAACATGCGGTCGTCCCAAATCTGTCAACTTCACAATGTGAGTGGAAAAGCACTTCATGATTCCATTAGAGGCATCAAGGCCGAGAATGCCAGACTAAAGGACCGGGTCAAGGAATTGGAAGAGGATTTGATTCCTATGTCATTGCTTGTCAATCCTTTGGAAATAGCCATGCCTACCACCCCTATAGCCAACGTAAAAGCATCCTCCACCATGCTTGCATCCTGTAGAGGATATGTGGAGAATAATATCAAGAAAAGAATGGAACTAGTTATCAAGGCATGGAAAACATCACAAACGATCACTTCCCTTGGAACCAGGGCACATAGTTTGCTCGAACATTTGCAGGTGGAGTTAAAAGATGAAGAAAAATTCTTTTTAAAACCGGTCCTTCCTTTTGGCACCATTGACAATAATATGACAGAAACAAAAATAAGAGAACGATATATTCCATCCAAAAACCAGATCGGTTAATTAAATGCATGTTGGAAAGAAAAAGTGAAGAACCTGCATCTCATTGTTTAGCCATGTGAACAAGCCATATCGAAGAAAGATAAATTATTCACAAGGCTGTCAACAATAAACTTAGCCGGAAAAACCAACGACTTCCAAGACCCCGACTTAATCGCAAACTCCTTTCCCTTAACTAGGCAAGAGTTCGATAAACAAGTTGTTGTGGTTAAGGCCTTGTATCTGGAAAATTTTACAGCATCCTTCAGTTTGATCAAGCTCACGTTGACGATTGGCTAGTCAAATATTCAGTACAGAATGAGGAAATTTAGCAGGCTCTGTGTAATCTTTCTATCGACTTTTGGGAATTAGAAAATGATCTTTTCAACATAAAAATCTGGAATGAGATCAATGTCTCCCCAATGAGAAGTTGCATTGAAGAATGGATTGAAAGGGAATTAAAGAAGGCCACCGACGAAAGGCAACAGGCAGTTGCTAGGATTCCAGCAGCTGTCGACGACATCATTGAAACCGTAGCCATCAGTGACATCGATGAAACGGAAGCCACAAGAAAATATCCAAAGGGCTCATATGTACCCTTACTAAAAGTCTATTGATCGCATCCTACGTTCTTTATCAACCTAGTTATTCCACTTTTTTAAATAGAGATGTGTAGGCAAACACTTATACCTTTCAATTTATTTTTTTTGCAGGTATTGCACTCTATCTTCTTTCTACAGTCTTGTTTCTTGTACATATTTATCTAATGGTTCACGAGATCCCCAATCCCAGTCTACATGACAAACACATTGAAATTTTGATTTATATGTAACAGACTTTAATTTTTTGTATATTTCAAGGTTCCCAGTAGTATGTAACAAACTTTCATTTTTTGACATATTTCAAATAAAATTGTTTTCTTATCTCCTTTTAAATTTTTGTCTTCATACATTTTTATCTTTCAACAGTCTGTATGACAAATGCAGTTAAATTTTTATATGTAACACACTTTAATTTTTTTATATATTTCAAAATAAATGGTGCTCTACATGCCAAGCGTCATTTACTTATGCCCCATGTTCTGTGATATACATGTTGCACACAACATTTCCATGAAATACATTTCAAAATTTCCAGTAGTATGTAACAAACTTTTATTTTTTTACATATTTCAAATAAAACTGTTTTCTTATCTCCTTTTAAATTTATGTCTTCATACATTTTTATCTTTCACCAGTCTATATGGAAAATGCATTTAAATTTCCAAATTTTTTCTTCCACTGTGAACAAATTTGTAGTTTGTTATATACTTTCAAAAAATAAATGGTTCTCTACATGCCAAGCGTCATTTACGCATGCCCCATGTTCTGTGATATACATGTTGCACACAACATTTCTGTGATATACATTTTGCACATTTTTTTCTTCCACTGTGAACAAATTTGTAGTTTGTTATATACTTTCAAAAAATAAATGTTGCTCTACATGCCAAGCGTCACTTACGCATGCCCCATGTTCCATGATATACATGTTTCACACAACATTTCTTTGATACACATTTTGCACCGAACACTTCTGTCATTACAATTCGATCCCATTTTCCACAATTTTCTTTCTAACCTCGTTGGCAGGGACTACGTTACCATGCACCCTTGTTTTATTATGATCCCATTTCCTTTATGGAGGGGATCTTTTCACCTCTCTTTGTGTTTATTTGACCTTTGTTCCATAACCTCTTTCTCTTGCTATGAAATGACCTCTTCTTATAATATGGGTTGTGTTGGCAGTGGAACCTTGCACTTAAAATGTAGAATTTGATTCCATTGATGTCTCATAATATAATTCTACAACAACATTTTTATATACAAATCCTCCAGATCAATATGCAAATGAAATGGTACAAGTGGTTGGGAATTAAATAAATTTCTAATCAAAATTAAAACAGAGAAATCACATTCCAAGGAATGGATAATAAGTTTTCCTAAAATAAGCTCACTCCCTTCTATAATGAAATCTATGTCATCACAACAAGCTATCAAAGAACTTATGTAAGTATGTTCTAGAAACAACCAAGATATTTGAGACTAGGGGAAAGGCAAGCCAAATTTATGTAATGGGAGGAACTGTTTTCTAAATTATTCTGATGTTTCCTTAACTTTTGTAAACTTTGCCTGTAAATATTCAATCAAATATATATATTCAAATAATTTTGAGATATCTATAACCAGATAATTTATTTCTTGAATTCCAAGTGCTTCTAAGACATTTCTTGATAATGAATTGAGAAATTGAATAACTTGATCAACCTCTTTAACTTTCTCAGAAATATCAAGCAACAACCTCTTGATATCAACTTGTGCATTAGTGATTGTTATTGTTTCCCAATAACGAAATAGGCCAAATTGAGATATAAAATTTCTCATCTACTCCATGATCCTATCCCAAATCAGTTGTTTAGCCTCAATCAAATCATTTTTTCCCTATATCTTGACTTAATGCATCCTACAAGAGATTTTCTAGGTTCTCCTAAGTCGTTTTAAATGCATCAACCTCAATATATTTTGTATTTATTTTATCTAGCAAGTTTTGTATATTGGGATCCTTTTGTTTACATGATTCTTCTAAATTAGTAAGCCTTTATTTACTTGTTATGTTCAATCTTTGGATCCAGTTTGTCAACTTTGCAACCTGGGACTTATATGATGATATTTTTCCAACATATCATCAACATTATCTTCGCTACTAGAAAGGTTCAGGATTTTATCATCTTCTTGAATTATTTGGAACACATCAGAAAAAGGATTCAATTGAGATATCTTCTTAGAAAGTTCTCAATGTAACTTTCTCTTTTCAGCATAATGATCTTCTGAAATATTTATCTTCTCCTACTTAATATTTTCAATTTTTTTTTACCTTTGAGAATTTAATGTTGGAATATTCACCAATACTCAAAGGGGGGGTGAATCAGTATTGAGAACTTTTTACTACTTTTAATCAGAACATGTAATCTTCAACTTACGAATAAATTTATCACTTATAATTACATTCAATATATCATTAACAATGTCATTCAACAATGCATAACATATAACCACAAATACACAGCACGCCAGAATTTTACGTGGAAACCCAAATGGGCGAAAACCATAGAATGATATCTTATATATCAAAAGGTTACATTCATAGAAAGAACCAACTTCCAAATTATCCAGTACCAACTGGAAGGAGGATCCAACCCACTATTTATAGGCTCCAACTTTAAGGAAGTTACAAATCCCCGAATTCTACAACTCCAACTTGAAGGAAGTTACAACTCCCCAAATTCTACAGCTCCAACTGGAAGGAGGCTCCAACCCCCTGATTTATAGACTCCAACCTGGAGGAAGCTTCAACTCCCTATATTATCTAGCTCCAACTGGAAGGAGGATCCAACCCCTTATTTTACCGGCACAAACCTGAAGGAGACTTCGATATCCTTCCTTGCACCACCCTGCCTCCCTGAAATATAAATGGAGACTCGGCCTGTCACTGAAACTGACACTGATAATCAACCTGTCATTGATAATCAACATGTCATTGTCATTTATAATCAATCTATCGCTGATAATGTCATTGATATAGATACATCATCATCATCAAAACCATATTCCAATATCACCAAGATCATCTCTCAAAACATATACCCAACATCACCAAGATATGCCTCAAACCATGTACCAAGCATGTGCCAAAATATGCCTCAAAACATGTACCAAGCATGTTCCAAAATATGCCTCAAATAATATGCCAATATATGCCTTAAGAATGTGCCAAATCACCAAGATACAAACTGTTATCACTGAGAGTCACCCTCAGATTGCGAAAGGATAATCCCAGTACCCATCAGAGTATTTGGTGGATGTTTGATTTATGAGTGGAGTTCAAATGGACAAAACTCAATATAGAAATGATTATAACACAGAGACTGGGAAAGAAATGCATAGGGAAGTGAGGGCCTCATTAACTTCAGTCAATTATTTGAGTTTAAGGGCGAGCATAAGGAAGACTTGGTGAGAAAGTGGACAAGTCTGACATGGGCATTAGGCTTTCAAGCATCTTGGTGAAGAAAAACTTAGGCTCAAGAGTGCTCTTGAACTCAAGCTTCAGACATTGAAATATGTCAAAGAAACATAGTAACAACAACATAGTAATCAAACCTACATCACAATGCAACTATGACAACTCGACTAGATCCTCCATGCTTGAATCCTTCAGTGTGAGGAGAAATAAGATAACAAGGGAGCTGACTAAAACAGGTCATGATACCACTGTAATCAAACCTACATTACAATAGCATCACAACCCTCGACTAGATCCTCCATTCCGAGTGTTTTAGCATAGTTTTTATGGAGAGATGCAAAGAGGTTGACTTCTATTAATGCGAAAGTCTCAAATTTGATACATAACCAGAGAACAGCTCTAGTATCAAAATATTACAAAATAGGGAGCTTTGCTCAACCAATTGACGAACTTAACTAAACCTTGAACTGATGTATTTATACTCAGATCAGTCCACAACTACTAGGGGTGTGACCTGGCTCTTACATTCAAAGTCTTTCGTCTGCAATCTCTTTTTTCAAACTAAACGTGCATCCCTCTGTCAGACGTGAGCTCAGACTGGCATGGGTCTACTAGAAAATCTGTCCACAGGGGTACCACGGGCTGGTAGTTCATTCTCCACGGTTGTACCTTCCATGCCTTCCATTTATGGAGTGAGACAAGGTTTCAACCACCAATCCTTCATTCCATTAACTGCCTTTTCTCGAGAACACCACGAGACTTAATGCTCAAGGGGTGACCATGTGCTTCTCTTGGATAGGATGTTATATAAACACATGATTGTGGAGCCGCTCAAAGGTGGTTTGGATTCACACCATTTTTTAGCCTGCAATTCACCACCTTCTGCCACATATTACTTTTTCCTTACCATGGATTCAATTGTGGGACTGCTAAAGAAAATTATCGCCCGAGCATGTTGCGTCCCCTCAATGGAATGTGGCCATTGATCTGGTCAAGATCTGAGATCTAGGTGCACCTACTAGATTTAGCACCACTGCCAAGCTTAATCGCCCACCAACTTTGAGGTCTGCTAAAATTATGCCTTGGAGGGGGGTGCTACCTTTGGCGTTGATAAAAAACACTTCCCAGAGAGTGACCTCTCATCGCTATGTTGACATGTCATGGATGGACAGGGGACATGTGTCACTTCGAAAACAGGCTGAAGGCATGTCTAAAAAATCTTGAAATGAGTGCCATGGTTAAGAGCTAGACGGATGCCACGTGTCATGACTGATAATGGTGCCACATGTCTGCACTGACGGCTGCCACATACTTGGTGCTCCAGAGCTCAAGCGCTAGCTCCTTTTCCTTTGTCTCCTTCCCAGATGTGACCTAGGGCTATGAAATTATGCAAACACGTGATTGCGAGTGCGGCCAGGAGTGGTTTGAAACCAAACTTCTTTACCCCCCGTAGTTCACCATGAGCTGCCACATGTCCCCTTCTCAAAACCGTGCCTCTGATTGCGGCCCGCCCTCCAAATTTTAAAGCTCGAGCACCTTTAGACCCCACAATGGAGTGTGACCATTGATCTTGCGATATCGGATGAGGCCCTTTGATTAATGGCTCAGTTATGGCACTTTTAGATCGAGAGATTGGATCTATTCCTTCTCAAATCGATGGTCGCAATTTGCTTCACGATTCGGGCTTCGAAGTTTTCAATTTTCAAACCTTATTTTCCCCAAATGCTTCTATCCAAATCTATAGATCCGATGATGCATGGCTTCCATAGATCAATGGTCAAGATCTTTTCAGGTCTCCAGACTTCAGAGAAATCAAATCTCAAACCTGGGCTTCCTCCATGTGCTTTTACCCGGAGCTAGGGATTTGATGACATGTGGCTCTTGCAAATCAACAACTAAGATTTACTTCGTACTTCAGGTTTCGAAAGTTTCAAAAGTGAAACATGAAAAATCCCCCAGAGGAAAATC
Source organism: Picea engelmannii (assembly GCA_009831015.1). Taxonomy (NCBI): domain Eukaryota; kingdom Viridiplantae; phylum Streptophyta; class Pinopsida; order Pinales; family Pinaceae; genus Picea; species Picea engelmannii. The sequence goes on from ML821500.1 coordinate 193,520, forward strand.
CTCGAAATGAATGATCTGCAGCCACGTGGCCTCCACAGATCAATGGTCCAGATTCACTTCGAGCCTTCGACACTTCATAGATTTCGGTGCTTCGTCACTTTTTTTATTTTACGCACTTCTCACTTCAAATCTCCTGAAGCTCATTTTTTCGAAGCCTCGGATTGACTACCACCGTCCTCCTCAAGATCTACGGCTCGTGCTCACTTCAGGTTTAGAGACTTCAGACTTTTTGGATGAATAATTCTTACAATATTTTGGAGTTCTGATTTCCGCAATAATTTCCCACCATCGATCTCTCCCAATGAGATCTGACAGTCAATATTTAACCTTTCCTTGATATTTGAATTTGGTTCTTTGATCTAGCACTATACTTCACACAAATTTGAGATTATGGACGCCCGCGAGCCGTTAATCTGAACTTCACATGGAATTCATGCCGTTGAAAACTGAACTTTTCCTGTTTGCTTGATTCGAGTCCATAATGGACCGCTTTGAGTGTTCCTCTTTTTTCTCATGGTTGCAGCCTGTGTAAACAAAGACTTGGATGACTTGTTGTGGATTGGGGAAAATAGAGAGAACAGAGACTGAAACAAAGGAGGCGATTTTTCATCCTTGGGGAAAACATAAAGGTTTCAAGACAAAACTTCTTTCGGGTAAGACATCAAGGGAAACCAGGGCGCTCGAAAAAAAAGGGGCAAACAAAATTGACTTCAACAGTCGAAAGGGAAAAACTTCAATATCTAGCCTACGAAAAGGAGAGAGGCAGGGAAAGGATACAGACTTAGTTATTCACAACAAACCCATATGACTCTTGACAACCCTATGTGATAACACAAACCTCAAAAAAACACATAGAGAACCATAGATTTCAACATGTGAGAAACCTAGTGCATAAAATGACAGACCCTCATACCTTCTTCATCTTCATAAAAAATAGATTAGCATCTTCATTAAACTTTAGCTCAGTCTCGTGGGACTATTTTTTGGATTAGTCACAAACCCTATCTTTCAACAAGCATAACTCTCTATCTGTAATGAATCAAGGTCTAGAACTTTTACCTTTTACCCAATATTCTTCAATATCTTCTCTGAAATTACTCCAAGTTTCACTCCATGAATAGTCCTTGAAAAGGAGTTATAGAGAAAATAGCAGACCTTACTTAATTCTATCCTATTATGGAGAGAAAACTTGTACAGCATGCCACGCGGTCAATATTTGACATGTAATTCTGAAACTCACACAAAATATGATAAAGATTGTACTCTTTCCAATTAAATTTGTTTGACATAATTTTGATCCTCTATGAAGAATTTATGACAATTTTACCCAAAACAGTTGTTTGAGACTAGTTATAGGACTAGTCAAAAACCCTATCTTCCGCGAAGTATATCTCCAAAAGTAAAATGACCCAGAAGCTGAAATTTGTACCACAGGTACCTTGATATGTCATCTCAACAACATCCAAGTTTTTCTATATGAACCATTGTATAAAAACCATTATAATGAAAATGGTAAGATGACCTTTAAATAACATACCTTAGAACACATCATCACAAGACTTCATCTTCCCTTGGAATTCCACCCTTCTTCACTTAATATTCCCTCTAAAAATTTCCTCATATCTCATTGGTTACCTCAGATAAAAATCACTTGAGTTGATTTCACAAATGAACTCATAGGTGCCTTATTTATACTAGATCTGGCACCCTCTTTTTAAGGACAACTTGACCCAAATAAAATTCAATTTAATTTTTAATGATTATTCCATTGGGGTCAAATTTACTGTAAATATCCTTAATATTTATTTTAATATTCATTTCAATGGGGTTGAATTGTAACTTGTTTTTTGCAACACTTTTTAGGGGCTGAATTGTAAATTTTTGTCCTTAGATCTGGGGCTTCTTCATTTTCTTTCGAGGCTTCATATTTAAGAGGGAACAACTTCTCAATCATGAGGAACCACGTGGTGTACCACCTGCCATTGGAAATGGAATGATGTACTATCCATCTATGATGGTTGTGCATGCATTTACAATGTCTGTCACACTTGTTTTCTTCAAACAACTTCGGGCTTCATGAACACACTTTTGGGGCTTCTTAACCACTTAACCCTATTTCCAGGGATTCTTGTAGACTTCTTCAAAGTGTCTTCCCATGATGTCCATGCTTAGAGATAATCCATAAGGGGATTAATTTGGATACTTCTCCAAATAAACCCATCTATTGGACTTCTTCTAGGTTTGAGATATAGGGGTTGACATCAATGACAACCAACTTTCCAACAATATTTCACTTTGGCATTGATGGCAACACTCATACTCCCCCTATGACATTGTATCAATATTTCTCTCCTCATGTTTCTCTCCCCCTTTGACATCAATGGCAATGGGTAACTCTCTTTTGGGTTTCTCCCTCTATCTTCATGCTTCTAATCTTCCTCTTCCACTTTGATATCAATGGCAAAGAGTAACTTCCCCTAATAATACACCTTCTCTGATCTTTCCCTCCTGCTTGTTTTATTTCTCTTCCCTTTTGACATTAAGAGTAACTCCCTCTGATGATTTCTCTCCCCTTGTCTTCTTCTGAAAGATGTCGTGTATATCAATTTGGGGCTTCCTGTATATGCTTTATTTCCTCTCTTCTGATGCTCTTTGTCTATTGGTGCTTCATGTTATTGTAATAACATATAAAAAGGATTCATGTTAAGGTTCCTTAATCACTTAACTTCAACTCTTCATTGCTTATCATATTCATTGAATTGACATTAATGAAATAATCATCCAATAATCTTCTCTTGACAATATAACTCTTCCTGATGTTTTCTCTCTATCTTTTTGTGTATTTCACCACTTTCCTTCCTATGACTAGTTGATTTCACCTATCAATACACTTTACTTCTTACTCGTATGCTTTACAATGAGTCCATATTCCTTTCTGTAATTCCTTCTAAGATCATGATTTCATCTACTATCATGTATCCTCCCTGGTTCATGTCAATTATTTTCTTCTAGGCCTTCAAAATATATCATGAAATCATATATTTCCATATGTCATACAGTTTTCCTTGACTCTGCTACGCAACTGCACACATTGTTGACTGATCTGCCACTTCATTGTTTTGATAGCTCCTTTGAATTTGTTGCAACTAATCATTACATGTTCCTACTTTTCAAGCTAAATAAAATATGTCCACAAGTCTTCTAAATCAAACTCTGCAAGTCTGCATGGGATGAACATTACTTCTTAATAAACCAATATGTCATGAGACGTTCTAGACTTCTGTCATCAAACCAATATAAATTCCTTCCCAAAATATGCAAACACTTCAAACTACCCGAAAGATAGTTCTCTAATCTATATTAGATGTTTCTTAGACTCCCCTTCTTCAACATTCATATTAATGGGAGTATCCAAGCCAGATCAATTAGAAGAATACTTCAAGTTGATTTTCAGTAGGATTATCATTATGAATCTTGATATCTTTCTCTTTGCCTATATATTTGTCATGCAAATCCGTAAATATGGTGAGTGTGATCTATGGGAGTCCTTCATTCACTTTCTCTTCATCCACTTGATCCTTTCGTTCTTGATTTCTTCTCCAAACCTTCTTGTACCTATTATCAGTGTTTTACTTCATGGAATACTTCATCATGATTCTACAATAATGAGCTATGTGTCCATAGTTATGGAATTCATAGCATTCAATATTTTAGTGGCCCACAGAAACATTTCTTGCTTGAACATTTCTTCTATATGCTCTGCAATCTATAGTTGTATGTCCAAATTTATTGCAAGTGACCAAAAAATAAACTTTGATACCTGGGAGCCAATGATCCTCTCTATGATGTAGTCCTTCTGAATTCATTCCTTAGTTTATCATGATCTTCTCTTCTATTATTTTCTTCACAATTATTTAAGCTTATTTGATGCTTGGAGGTAAAATATATTCTTAGAAATACACTTCTTCTATATTCATTCCTCTCCATTGTTGATTGTTGATTTTGTGTTTTTCTGATTGGTTGATCTTCTTCTATTACCTGAATATTCTCCTTTGAAGGCTTCGCACTTCTGATGGATTTTTCATAACTCTTTTGTTCTTCCTCTTTCGACATGGATATTAAACCCTTCTCAAAATGAATTTTCTTGTATCCTAGTCCAGACTTGTCATTGCATGGCCTTTGACTGTTGAGAATGTCTTCTAGCACTTGAGAGATTTTGAAGTTCTTGTTGATCATGTTGACTTCAACCCTCAATGGCACAACTTCTTATTCAAGATTCTCACAATATTATTCTTTATTGATCATCTGGATCTTCATTACTTCTTCCATTATATTTGCTTCTTCAATTTGGGTTTTCAAGGAAATGATATCTTCTTCAAGTCTTCTTTCTTGTTGACCGAATTCTGCTTTAATTTTGTTTAAGTCTTTAGATATTTCCTTAACATGACTTGTCAATATATTTTCTCTCTTTTTTGATTCTTTTACTTTTGTTTTTAAATTATCAACTTCTTTGGGATTTTGAGAAATCTCCTTTAGTTTGATCAATTCTTCCTTGAAGGACTTGCTTTTCTTCCTTTCTCTTTTTAGCTCACTTAAGGTATTGATTGGTTCTGCTTCAAGATCTAGTTCACCTTCTTCATAATCTTCATCATTTCCTTTCTGAGTATCCATTTCCATGAAGATAACTCTTTATAATTCATTTTCACTATCATCATCTTCATCATATGATGAACTTTCTTCTCTTGAGTAGAATCTGTTTTTTAAGACTTTTCTTTTATCTCCTTTCTTGTTTCCCTTTCGATATTTTTTTTCTTTCTTGGGAACTCCTTCTTTATCACTATATGAATTCTTAGCATAAGGAAATTTGGAAGCAAAGTGACCAATTTTACTACAATTAAAACATTTCAAGGGAAGCATACCTTTGTACTTTTTGGTTCCTCTCTTCAACCTCCTTACGAAGTTATCCATTTCTTCATCTTCTTTTGAATCATCGTTGCAACTATAGTTTGACTTTATCTTTTCTTTATTCTTCTTTGTCTTTCTGTATTCCTTGAAATTTGCTTCATTCCTAGGTGTATTATCCTGCTTTGTTCTCATTTCATAAGCTTTAAGTATCCCATGTAGCTCAGCCATGCTCAACGTGTAAATATCTTCTATTTCTTCTAGGGATGAAATTTTAAGATCAAATATCACTGGAAGAGACCTTAGTATTTTTTGAACAATCATTGGGCCTTTAATTTCTTCTCCCAATCCTTTAATAACATTCAATACTATTTCATCATCTCGTAGAAAGTAAGTTGCAATGTCTTCATCTTCCTTCATCTTCAGTTGTTCAAATTTACCTCTATTAGTTTGAAGCTTGGCCCCTTTGACTTTGGCATCTCCTTCGTAAATATTTTGGATTTTGTCCCAAAGATCCTTTGCAGTATTGCAATGCATAACTTTGACAAATACTGAATCAACTAGACTACTCATAATAGTACTTTTATCGTTTGAGTTGTTTTCACTAAGTTTCTTTCCATCTTTGTTTATTGGGGAAGTGGTAGGTGTATTATATACGTCTACTATTGCTTGAAAAACATCAAATCTATGTGCTTGTAAAAATGTTTACATCCTTTTATTACAGAAATTATAATTCTGACCATCAAACATTGGCACTCCATTCTTAGTGAAATCCATGATCTACTGTTAAGGTCCTAACCCGCACATAGGTAGATCAATGTATTCGGATGTAATAAAGGTCAATATTAATAAGACCTTTCAATAAAATAGAATAAGGCGGATGTAAGAAGACCTAATAGAAGCTCCTGCTTCTAGAAGGATCTTCC
>ML821501.1:0-15423 GCA_009831015.1 Picea engelmannii
CTTATATGCTGAATGAAAAAAAATACTTATTGTTTATGTGTCGAAGTAATCTTATCTATTTAAATTTATGAGTTTTAATAGGCTTAATTAAATTAGGTCCCTACACTTGGTATCAGTAACAACCCCAATTAAATAGTTACATAGGGTTTATTAAGTATAGTTAATTAAATAATTAAATTTCTTAATGTGTATTAGTTAAGTAATGATTAAATATTAATTAATTAATTAATTATTGTTTAATAAATGTCGATTAATTAATTAATTGATTACTTAACACATTCAATGATTTGGGTAAAGCATTAAATGGCTTAATAACTTTAATTTAATCATTGTGAAACTTTACGTATGACATGGGATAGGGTGTTGAATGGAGGGATAAGGTAGTAAATGGAGGGATAAGGTGGGGGGCATTAAATGAAGGAGGAGGCGGTGAATGAGGGGGATATGACTGGGCAGAGGCTTACGGGAGATGGGATTATGAAAATTTGGGGAGGAAGCATTATTTGGAGGGGAGGATTGTATTTACTGGTTTGGGATATTTTCTGGTTTTGGGAGTTTGGTTTTGGAGATTGGGTGAACTATTGCAGGGGGCACCAGGTTGCTGGGAGTTTTGGGCTCGGGAGCCAGGAATCCTCATGGAATCCTAGATCTAGGGAGCCAGGTAGGCTGCTCCTAGTTGGTTGGGTGGTTAGTTGGTTTTGGGCAAGGTTTGGTCAGAGCATCAAGCAGAGTCTGGGCAAAGCAGCAGAGAGGACAATCAAAGGTCGGGAATTTAGCATCGGACAAAGGTATTTTTATGTACGCATCCTCATGAACATGTGATGGTTATTCAAAATTATTAGCATTTTTTTATTTAAATTTTTGTTTCTTATATGTTGAATGAAAGAAATTACTTATTGTTTATGCGTCGAAGTAATCTTATCTGTTTAAATTTATGAGTTTTATTAGGCTTAATTAAATTAGGTCCCTACATTTCTTATCTAAAGATGAGATAGAAAGTGTGTTATTTGTCAAACCTGATACATATAGTACATCATTCATCTTCATTGGGGTCCCTGAATCAAGTTTATAATTTGATTCTCCTACTCCTTTCATAGGGTATTGATAATCATCTCCAAGTGTAACTTTCTAGGGAAACTTCTTTTTTGTAAGGAAAGAGAGCATTGTATCATTTTCGTCACTTGAATGAGAAAAAGAGGGACACTTGCAAGTCCAGTTGGGTCAAGTGAACATGATATAATTTAGTGCAAGAGTTAGACACATAAAGAACAAGAAATAAATAAACAACTAACCTAATAACATCTAAAGAAACAAAACTACAGTGCATAAGGAAATAAGAACCAAAATCAACCAAACAATTGACCAATATTCATGCCACCAATGGATATATTGTATTAGTGGGAAAACACCAAAGAGAAAGGGAGACTTATGGGTCCCCTCTTCCTCCAAGGGAGGGCTCTTGAATCCCCTATGAGAGAACTCTTATTACAAATAGTAAACTATAAAGGAAATGGTGAAGAAATCCAAAGCTCATTCCCCCAAGAGGTGAGGTGAATAGCTCAATGAAATGATGCTAGTATGCTCCAAGAAGGAAAGATCTTCCTTGTAGGAGAATAGAGGCAGCATAACAATATAAATATATTCTTGAAAATATATTTCACCCATGGCCTCTTTTTATAGTAAATATTTGAGGCATTATCCAACCGGTCTTTAGTGTAAACCAGGGGGCCTTTAGGGCACCCTTAGGTCTTTGACCAACCCCCCACTCAGATTCAGTTCGGATTTGAGAGTCAAATCGACTTGGGAGATGAACCAAAAGTGGGTTGGAGGCCGACTAGAATCATAAATGTGTTGTTCTTAGGTGTGCGCAGCTTTTTGCGTACACATTCGTGCACTGGGCGCATATGCATTTTTTCGACGTTTTTGACTGGCGCATGTGTGCGCGCTTCCTTTGTATTCTGAGCGCATGTTGATTTTATAACCATTTGTATAGTTTTACCTTTGGAAATGCATTTTTTGGGCCATGAATGAACTAATAGGTGTTTTGGAGATGTTGGATTCCTGTAACCATTTGCGGATGAAATTTCAGTGATAACAAATGCCCCCTGATGTGTGAGGTTAGGAGAATATGTATAGTCGAGATACATCAATGTTTCATCTACTGAGAGTACCATTGTAAGAAAGAGTATTGAGAGGAATTGCAAGAGTGGCCCATTGGAGGGAGAGGGCAACCTATGGGACCCAAACCTTTTTCTAGGTGTGGAAAAATAAAAATTGTATACAAACGAGGCCGGCATGCCCCATGCTCGTGTCATGTAAGTCAAAATGTGTAAGATGGTAACTGAAGCTATATGCTGATGTCGATAAATGTAGTTCCCTCCGGGGTGGTTTGATAATGGTGGATGACAATGCTAATGGTGAACATACTCTGAAAAGAAGTGATGACACTTGTAAATGGTGTCGATGGTGCGCGGGCATTGATGGTCCCATGAAATTCAGAGGTCTTCGGATAGTATAAAACAATTGCAATAGTCACAAAGTAAGACCCACCGTAACATGAGAGTGTGTTGAAGTCGAATCTTATGGGGTTCAATGATAGCAGAGAGCAATGATGGTTCTCCCTGTGTCATCCAAGGCACCTCATTGTAAAGGTAATGAGAGTCAAGATATTGTCGTCCTTATGGAAACTGTGTTGATGTCGACAGAAAGGGAGACACGATACAGAGAAGCAAAGGGCTTCTAGAAATCCATTGTATGAGATCGGGAATTTATTAGGATCAAGATGTGATGAGACTCAATACTTCCTTTGGTTGGGGATAGTTGTAAAGTATGAGTGGAAGAAACCATGAAACTAGATCTAGCGTTAGGGGGACGAATAGACATGAGTTTAAATTGTGCCAGAGGCATGACAAAGTGGACAAACTCAGAGATCAATGGTACCTGTACTGTGGGATACTCGGAGTTTATGGACGATGTCAACAAGATTAAAATGTAACAAGATTCCCCAACCAAGGGTGACAGGGGTTGCTTTTTTGGGAAAGGAAGGTTTCTAAAGGCGACATCAAAAACTATGTAAATGTTGGAAATAAAGGTTTCATACAATTACCGAATGAATAAAGAATCAGGTGGGATAAACGTGCAGATACAAAAATGGGTACCCCAATGCAAGATGGATTGGCCTGTGAGGGCACAAGTTGGAGGAAGAACTGTTGTAGGGTGGGGGCCCCATGGGTGGGTTTCTATATGAGGTAAAGGAATGGAGGGAAATTTGCAGATGGGAAAACTGATTATGGAGGGAATGGAAGGTTTAATGATACTGCAGGGGTGCAGTCAAAGTGAAACCATGTTGAGAGATCCTAGGAGTCCATTGGGAAGGCTATCATAATGAGGAGAAGAAGTATGTGGTTGATTCTCGAATATGAGAACGACTATCGGGACTCCCGTCCCTAGGGGGTGAAATCAGCATGAGTGTCAAAGTGCCAAAGGGGACTATGAATGGGACAACTCATGTGTGGGGAGAATGCAACCGGGTGACAATACTTGAAATGCAGTGGAGGTGATAGTACTGCAGAGCCAGTTGTGAGGTTCCTACAGGAAAACATCGCAGGGTGTGACTAGGAGATGCAATTGATATTCAAAGTGAATGATTACATGCCAGTGTCGACCATATACCTGAAGGGGTTGCGTCGATGCGTGATGACCAAGTATCTTCACACATAAAAACCATATACCCGACGTGAACAATATCTGAAGATAAAGAACATATAACAGTTATTTGATAATGTTGAAAATGAGGATGTGTACCTAGGCATGATGTGAGAAAAATGCTCCCCTGGGGTCGAGGATGGAAGGTGACCCAAGGAATGTGGCTTTGTAGGTGGTAGGATTCTGATCTCGTGGCTGAAGATAGATCAGAAAAGGGATGCTCTGAGCTCATGTAATTGAGCATGGAAGTTTGGCAAAAGGGACTATATATAGTTGTAGAGCCCATAATGCCACCTCATTTTTACCTACTACCATAGGGAGTTGATGAGATGTGTTTAGAGGAGATTTGGATATTCTGGGAGTTTGATCCATCCGATCCAGGATTTGTGAGAGCCAAGTTAGTGGTCTCATCCTCCTACATAGTAGTTAGGATTTCATTTTTTGGGCAGGGTCGTACAGATGGTTGTACTAGGATATTTTGTGATGGTGGGCCCCCAGTGCACGGGTAATCGAAGGATTCTCGCACTGGGGTGCGCATCTGTAATTAAGACAAATGCACATGGGGGCTCCTGAATGATGAAAATAGGCACGCATCGGATGCACACCTATTCGAAGTACAATGGCACACTCATGTGCGGTTGTTTCTCTGACAGTTGTGGAGCGAATAGGTGTGAATGAATGCATGCCTGTGTGTGTGACAGGTTCACATGGATGCACATATGTTTCTTTGATAGGTGTACATTGATGTGCAACTGTGCGAAGAACAAGCATGCATATGTGTGAGCCTGTGGGGGTGACAGTCGTGCACATGAGGCAAAGCTGGGGGGGTAAAAAACTTGTCTTTTTTTATATTTGGCATTTTTATGGTTTGTGATGTCTGATCAAGTACTGTGCATATGGATGTAGGTGACCAATTCAGGATGCCAGTCCACTGAAGGGAGAGGGACTGGGCGCACCTCAGGGAGGCAGTGAGGGATGTGGAGCCGGGTGTGTGGGGATCTTTGGCATCCTATGGGTTGCTAAAGTTCTTCGACTTCTCCCTGCTACAAACACAGGAGTACCTACTACAGTTTGTGATATCTATGTGGAGCATTGATCTGCAGTGCTTCATTGTGTGGGGGGAGCAGCTCACATTCTTTATGACAGAGGATGTGTATTTCTTTACTGGGCTCTCTTTTTCAGGGAAGCTCCCTACATGTTGATCCCCTGTTGCAAGGGGATGGACATTTGGTTGACCTGGCCCAGATGTACTATTCCAGGGAGGACTTTATGTCAGGCTTGGTGGTGCAGATTGGGGTGATGGATGCCCTTGTGCATCATTGCATCAGAGCAATGATTGTGAGGGTCTATGGATCCTTAGCTACTCACTAAATCAGTGGTGGTTAGTTGAGGATCATGTAGAGGGAACTGGGTGGAGAGAATTTTTCTTGGGGCTTGATGCTACACACCAAGATGATGGGGAATATCAATAGGTGTTGGGATGTTGACTTGGGGGATTTTTCCTTTGGGTTGATCTTGGTGGCCTGGTTCTTGGAGAGGGTGCCTATGTTGCGCCCGAGAGTTTTTTTAGATGTGCCTGGTCTGCGAGAGCCACGATTGATGCAGTGGGCATTGATCTTGGTACAACATGGGGGTGGGGAGGGTGTCCATTACTTTATAGTCGATTTATCATGTGTGGGGCGTAAGATGCTGCAAATCATCCTGCGATACCCATATGGAGGGATGGACTATCGTCAAGATACTCACATGGTCTTACCTCCTAGAGAGGTTTGGGACCACAGAGGTATGTTGATGTATTTGATGTTTTGTGTTTTGGATAGTATAGTATATGTTTTACGTATGTATGGATGTTGATGCTATCATTTGTTTGTTGTGTGTGTAGATGTGGGGCCATCTGGAAGAGAGGTAAATTTGGTCAAAGCGTTGGCTCGTCAGGGGCCTGAGAGACCGCCTCGGGGAGAGTCATGGGAAGGAGAGAGATGTCAGAGAGATGAGACTAGTACGAGGCCATCTGTTGAAGAGAGAGATGGGAGGAGACGTCGATATGATGACCCTGGTGCAGGGCCATCACATGCTCCTCCAACATAGGCCCGTGGAGTATTAGAGGACTTTCATCCCCGATTGGAGGCGGTGCTATAGGGAGTGTGCGAGGGCATGTTGACTCATATCTAGGATGAGGGAGTCTTGGAGTAGTGTGTGGGCCTTCCAGTGGAGTTGCAGACCCTGATCCGCAGGAGTGATAGCAGGGGCAGCGATGACTGGGTGATTTCCCCCAGGACCTGGAGGACCCCCAGCTCGTGGGGAACCTCCTCCAGAGAGAGGACCCGGTGGTGGATCTCTAGAGGCACCATGAGTGCCTATGTATATATGTTTTTGTATTTATATAGGCCTACAAGCCCATTTTCTACAGGGTGGTGGGACACCTATTTTGTACGTATATGGATGAGGGGGTTCACCTACCCATGGGTGATGTACATGTTGTACTATTTTTTGTAAACATTGATGTCACATTGATTGATATATATATATGGATATACATGTTTGGGATCATTGTGATGTTCACATGTGATGATGTTTTGTGGTGATTTTTATGATGTATAATCTATATGTTGTGACAGACTTTGATAATTTATGTATGTGTAATGGTGTCTTGATGTGATAAATGCCAATCTAACACTAGGTTAGCCATATTATATGTTATTTGATTGAATTGTTGTGGAATATGTGTAAATGTGATTGAATCAAAATGTCGAGATAAAATTCTAACTTGGAGGTATTTGCGCAAGAGGTAGGGATCGTAGACATTGTACACATTATTGAGCTGCAGGACGACGAGCTGGGAATCTAGTAGGATGCTAAGGTGACAAATATGGCGGTGGTTGGCCTCAACAAGGAGGCCAATGACAGTTGTGTATTCTTCTTGATTTTTGGTTGTTGATCCCAAATATATGTCGCTGGAGTGGAGTAGTTCATGTGAGGGGGAATAGAGAGCCCAAGCGGTCGAAGCGAGATTCTGTGTCCATCGGTTATCTCCATCAACGTAACCAATGTGGTAGGCCGATGGAGGAGGAATATGTCAATAACACAAATGGTAGATCATCCATAAGGTATGGCGGGAAAATAAGACTAAAAACTCTACAAATGTGTAAAAATGGAAAAATCCTAGTGTAGAGTGTCTACGCCTAAGCGTAAAACATTTTTAGGTACAAACCGTTGACGTGTTCTTTGAGAGGATGGACTTCAGGGGAGGCCGGGATGTAGGTTCTTTTAGTGAGGCAATGTTGGATGATAAAAGGTCCATTCCATAAGGACTAGAATTTTTTGTGGTCGAGGGTATCGTGAGCGATGTCGTAGGCAAGGACAAGGTCTCCTTCGTTAAATGAGTGAAGGTTGACATGGCAGTCAAAGGTGGCCTTTGACCATTTTTTTTCTGCCTCATTATTTTGTAATGAAGACTGATGGTCTTCATCTAGCGACTCTAAGTTTAGGAAGTGTTGATCCATTGGAGCAGTTTCAGGTAAAATCTCAATGGCGGTGCGTAAAGTGGTAATTTCGCACTCGATGGGGAGAGTGGCTTCGACCCCATTGACGAGATGGAATGGTGTAAAACCAATGGCAGTTTTAACTACCATTCGATAATCCCATAGCACTAATAACAACATATGATGCCAATTGGTCTTATGTTTGTTGACAATACCCTGCAGCATGGTTTTGACGACCTTGTTGACCACCTCTACCTATCTGTTGGACTGAGGGTAGTAGGGGGAATCGAACTTGTGAGAGAAGCCTAAATTTGAGGAAAGTTAAATGAAGAGTTCATTCTTAAAGTGTTTTCCATGATTGGAGACTAGTTGTAGTGCTACTCTGAAGCGGGAAATGACGTGATTAAAGAAAAAACGCGTTGTGGTGTCAGCGGTGTTGTTCAAGGTGGGCATGGATTTGGCTCACTTGGTGAAGTAATAGACTGCCACGATAATGTACTTGTGTCCATTGTTGGATGGAGGGTTGCAAGTCATGAAGTCAATGCCCCATTTGCAAAAGGGGCTAGCAGTGATGACTGGGTATAGAAGAGAGGGTGGCGCTCGTTCTTTGTTGGCATAAAGCTGGAATTTGTCACATCGTTTCACAACGTGGATATAGTTGTGAAATCATGTGGCCTAGAAGTAGCCTACTCGGATGATTTTATGGGCGGTGGACATCCCTGAGAGGTGACCACCGCAAGAGTCATTGTGGAAATCATTAAGAACTATGTCGGCTTCGGTTCAAACATAGACAGAGTATGGTGTCGACCCCTCATCGATATAAGATGTCATTGATAAGGATATATCGAGGGGCATGATGGTGAATATGCCGACGATCATCCCGAGAGAGATGGGTTCCAAACTTCTGTGTGCGAAGGTAGATCAGGAGGTCGTCATACCAAGGATCATCCAAGGGTATGTAGAAGAGGTGTTCGTCAAGGAAGTTTGTATTGACAGGTGAACTGGTAGTATCTGAGGGAAATGCTATAATAAGTTCGGCGAGGATGAGGGATTTATTTCTCTTGGGAGTTGAAAAATCGAGGTCGTAGTCCTGAAGGATGATGATCCATCAGGAAAATTTTCCATTAATTTGTTGTTGACTGAGAAAGTATTGCATGGGGTTAGAATCTGCCACGACTTTGGTAGTGCGAAGCAGAATATAATGGCGTAGTTTTTGTACTACGAGGACAACTGCAAGGGCGAGCTTCTCTTTGTGATTGTACTTCAAGGGTAGCCCTGAAATATTTTTACTAATATAGTAAATTACATGTTAGTGTCCATCATCCCCTAGTTGGATAAGAACTCCTGCTACTGAGATGGTTGAGGCCGATAAGTAGAGGATGTAGTCACGATCATAGTCGGGTGGACTAATCAGAGGGGCATTGGAGAGAACCACTTTTAAATCATCAAAAGAAGTTTGGGCATGTTCATCCCATCGAAACGGGATATTGTGATGCAACAAGCGAAGGAAACTGTGTGCACAAGTGGCGTAATCGGGGGCAAAGTGACGTAAAAAGTTAGCTTTCCCTTGTAGGCTCTATAGTTGGCATAAATTCCAAGGTGGTGGAATTTCTATGATGGCTTGGACCTTGAGGGGGTCTACGGTGTTGTCATGTTGGGAAACGATGAACCCAAGGAGGCGTCTAGTGGTGACACAAAATACACACTTAAGGGGGTTCAAGTGGATATTTTACTGACGACACCTTTAAAAGATGACTCGTAAGTCATCTAGATGTTGAGTGTGTTTCTTGGATCGAGCAGTGAGGTCATCCAAGTATGCGAGGATGATACGAGCCAGATCATGAAAAGCATACATCATGGCCCATTGGAATGTCGCACTAACGTTCTTGAGGCCAAAATGCATGACACGATATGAAAAAGTACCCCATGGGATAGTGAATGCGGTTTTGTACTAGTCTGCTGGATGACTCTAAATTTGATTGTAGCTAGATAAACCGTCCCTGGAGGAAAAGGCTTCGTGGTCGGCACAATCATTGATAATTTGGTCAATGAAAGGTGTTGGGAAGTTGTCTTTGGGACAGGCATGATTGAGATCATGAAAGTCAGCGAAGACGTGAATAGTGCCCTATTTTTTTGTTGATAGGGACGAGGTTGGAGACCCATGATGTATATGTGATGGGGTATATGAACCCTGCAACGCGTAATTTGTCAATTTTGGCTTTAATGGTCGTTTCTTTGAATGGGTGTAGTGGGTGTTGCTTTTGTCACACAGGTGTAATATCAAGCCATGTGTCTATGAGATGTTCAACAATAGAAGGATAGAGGTCGAGAATCTATGTGTATGACCAAGCAAAAATGTTTCGGTATTTCTGGAAGAGAGATTTGAAATATGTAAGTTCTTCAAGAGAGCCCGCGATGCCAATGGTGATTTCTTCTATGATTCTAGTTTTGATGGAAATATTGATTTTGATAGTGGGGGAAATGTTGGCCATGTTGGCTTCTTCAAAAGCATTGGGGGAAGCGATAGGGTTGTTGAACCAGTCTATATGCCCGGATGGAATAAAATATTTAGTTTAGATTGTGTATATGGAGTCATGGCTAGGAGTTGAAAAGGCTTCCTGTGAGAGAAAGAGCGCTCTACGATGGAGCGCATTCCATGGGCAATTGGGTGAATTTAATTCCTCGAGGATATCTTCACCGCAGTGGAACTGGTGAGGGTATAAGGGATCCAGGGGAATAACATTAGAGAGTGTCACTGTGTGATTGTCTTTCGGTGATGAAGATGTAGAGGGGGTGGTGCAAGGAGGTTGTGATGATTCACTTGACATAAACCAAATATCGAGGTACTGTGGGTTAAACATTGTGGTTGGGTGTAATATTTTTGTGGGGAAATGAACCGGAGACTTAGGAGGATTTGGGGGAAAATCCTCATATAGGCTATCCATGAACCATGGAGGAGTGGGAAGGGCCTCAGGCTTAGAAGAGATAATATGAACAATATCTGAATATGGATTATGGGTAATCATTGGTGTCACTAGAAGTGGGGTGGGTGTAGGATTTTGAATAAAGGCCATTTGTCGGCACCTATATTCAATGATCGTAGGACACTGGTATGTGAAATGATCAAGTGATTCACAAGAAGAGCAAGGAAATATCATATGTTCATTGACTGAGTTCATGACATAATGGATATTAGTGACATGGGTGTTTGACAACGCGGATGAAGGGGTTTCTTTCTGAAAGTTCTGGCATATTGTCGTGATCATTTGTCGAAACTGAGGTAGTGAAGGGAAATGGTGGGTGTAATGGCCATACTCTAAACAAATGGAACATGTGAATTTGGTTCGTAGGCCTTTGATACCTATATTGGGGATGTGGTGGTAGTACTAGGTGTGATGGATGAAGCAATAAGTGGTGTGGTTGCTCAAGGGAGTTGAATTAGATTGTGTATCTCGGGGAGCAAGGGACATTGATTGGTGGGGTGTCCTTCTTTATCGCATAGTGCACAAGGAGGTTGAACTTGGGGGGGAAGTGGAGTAGTAGGCTCTTTCTTCTTCCTTCTGCCCCCAGCTATAGCAGTGGTGTTGGCTAGTGGGGGGGGATATGGTGTCGTTGGAGTTAGGATTGGGATCTACATTGGGCTTCCCTCGATTTGGGGAGGGAGGGATGGTTGAGGGACCATCTTAGGTGGGTGAAGATACCAAATCGGGATGGAAATCACCATGTTATGGAGGGTAATTGTTGCGGCTACCTCTAAAGCTTCTATGCTTGGTGGGGGTTAAAAGAAGGGGATTTGGGTAATGGTTTGGAGGACTATCTCCCAAACCGGGATGTGACCCTGTGGGAGAGGGACATCTGGAACAAGTGGTGTTGGAGAGTTTTCAGGGGATTCCTGAGGTGTGAATTCTGCGACTAGTGGAACGTCAGGGAGTGAAGAAGCCTCGGTGGGAGGAATGGTATTTCTAGTGTTAGTTCCGTTGGAAGAGATGACACATACTTGAGATGAGGGGTGTATGAGAAAGGGTGCTCTGTGGTATGTCACTAGCAATGATGGATCTTTGAAAATTTGGGAACCCATCTCAATGAGTGGGTAGGTGTCGGAAGTGGTGTGGAAAAAAGGTAGGATGTTATCAATGTTGGAGGAAGGGTTAGGCTCGTAATGTGAAACTTGATCGATGGTGATTATCTTCTCGTTGTGGGGGAACATCATTTTTCAAAACACATAAGAGGCCATTACGTTCATAGCATACATGTACCTAGGTTCGAACAAGATATTGTAATTGAGTGGGGCGTCGATAACCTCAATGTTAATAAGGATGGTTTTTCCCCCAATTTCAACGGGGAAATTTTGAAAGAGCCCTTTAGGAGAGGATGGTCATCCATCATAAGCTCTCAAAGTAATGGCAGATGGTATTAGATCAAGGGATCTGAGTTTCTGCCATATATTTTTGGACATGATGCATGTGGAGGCACCTTCATCAATGATACGTCGATGAACTATGATGTTCTGAATTTTGAATGGTATCTAGAAAGCTAACAAAGTGAGGAGATGGGGTTCTCCACTATCTAGATCAAATGTGATGAGTCTAGTGTCAGGAGGGTCGACTACCCCCAAGGCAGAAACTAATGACTTCCATTGAGTGGGCCAAGTTTGGAGGACCTCCAAGATAGACATGGCTATAGGAGATTGTGTCAAGTCATTGACCAGACTGTAATTGTGTGTCACCCTATCCTGAGGGTTGTTGACGTTCCATCGTAACAGGATTCAAGGAATCCGAAGGGGTGGTTCAGTGTTAGGTCATGGAATAATCAAAGGTGGTCTGGTTGTAACTAGAATTGTTGTTGAAGTGGTAGGATTAGATTCAGGGGTGTGCTATATTGATGATTATGTGTTTGTAGCAGAATCTCTTCTTCACTAGTGAGGAGGATGTTGCAATTCATGGGAGTCCAAGAGTTTTGGTATTGTCCCATATGTGGTGGGACAGGGTGCATCTCCTACTAGGTATTCATCACAACTTCGTGTGGAATAGGGTTTTGCAACACCGTTGGGGGTGGTTGTTGCACATATTATTGTTGGGCCTTCTAATGGGCAAGCGGTGTTGGGGGACATGGTCCGCTCATGGATTCTTTCATCCATTTAAAGTCGGAAATTTGGGGACAATGGTGAGTATAATGGACATACTCACTGCAAAGGGCACAGGGGATTTTTGTCTATAGGTTATTGTTGTTGTTCTGCCCTTGGCATTTAGTGTTGTTTCTCCATGGGGGATTCTAGTTCCCTGAGTTTTGGTTGCCCCCAGCAGGTTGGTTTTGTTGGGGGTTGTTTCCCCCTGGTTCGGTATTATTATTGTTTCAGTTTTTTCCTTTCTTCTTGTCATTATTCAACTGATGGGATGGATTTTCCATATTCAGTTGTTCAAAATTTTGAAATTGTTGAATGGGAGAGGGCTAAACAAAGTTATCCCCAGCGTGTGGTTGTCCTGGTGGTGGAGCCATGGGTTGTGGAGAACCAGGAAATGGAAAGTATGTATTATTTTGTGGCAATGATATGTATGGTACATATAAATGCACAGTGCATTCACTAGTTCTTAGGGTGTAAGCTAAGGTAGAGGGGGTACTTTTAAGAACCAAATATCAATATAGCAAAGAAAAACCTTAGAATAAGTACTCAACGCCTTGAAAAAGAGATAAATTCAGATAATAAGCCTCTTCGAGGGGGAAACCTCCTTATGCCCACATAAATGTACAATTCCCAAATTATTCCAAATGAAAATGTCTCCTTGGTATATATAGGAGACTAGGAGGTATAATTACAACTAATGGAATAAAGCCGACATAAATAAAATAACATTACTCATGTAATATGCCCCAATTAAGGGGTAATGAGCCAATATTAGGGCTTAACATGCCCCTCCCTTGAGACAAGTGTTGTCCGCAATGCTTGAGTAACTCTGGATGCTTCTGTATAAAAGATTCATCTTCCCAAGTGGAATCTTCAGCCGGTAGTTTCCTCCATTTAATGAGATACTCTGAAATGGATCTATTCCTCAGCTGGAAAACTCTTGTGTCAGTGATGGATTTAGGCTCCAATATGATTTTTCCTTCCTCGTCAAGTTCTGGCAATATAGTTTGAACTGGGATCTTGTCACCTATAACCTTCTTTAGGCATGAAACATGGAAAACTGGGTGTACTCGTGAAGATGCAGGCAACTCCAATTTGTATGCCATAGTACTAATCATTTGTGACACCTTATAAGGGCCATAGTACTTTGTGATAATTTATTATCCTTTTTGGCTTTCTTGAGGGACATATGTTTGTATGGTTGTAGTCTTAAAAACACCCAATGCCCTACTTCAAAACTTCTTTCACTACGATGTTGATCTTCTTGTTGTTTCATGAGATTTTGTGCCATGGTCAGGTTGTCCTTTAAGATTTGGATAACTTGTTGTTGATTCTCGATGTGATCTTCCACTGCTTGAACCTTAGATTTTTCTTTTAGAGAAGAAGTGATGGAAGGAGGGTGGTATCCATAGACTTCCATAAATGGTGTTATTTTTGTTGCAGTATGAAAGGAACGGTTATACCACCATTCTGCCAAGGGTAACCATTTGAACCATTATGCATGTTTATCAGAGACAAAGCAACGAAGGTAGCCTTCTAGAAATTTGTTCACTATCTCGGTTTGTCCATCAAATTGAGGATGATAGGATGAGCTATGAGCCAATTGAGTACTCAAACAAGAAAATAATTATGTCCAAAAATGTCCAGTGAAGATGGGATCTCTATCACTTACAGTAATATTTGGGCTGCCATGTAGCTTTTGAACTGACTCCATGAATGCGGTGGCAATTATACTAGCTTTGAAGGGATGAGAGAGTGCACAAAAGTGTGCATACTTGGTCAGTCTATCAATAATCACCATGATAACACTCTTTCCTTCAGACTTCAGTAACCCTATGATGAAATCCATGGAAACCTCCTCCCAATGATGACTTGGGATGGCTAATGGTTGTAAAAGACCTGGGGTCTCAATTTTGTCCACCTTATTTTGTTGGAAAACCAAACATTCTACCACAAACCTTTGAACAACAGTTTTAAGTCCATCCCAAAAAAAATCCTTCTTGACTCTATGGTAGGTTTTCAAAAATCCCGAGTTCCCTCCTACTAGAGAGGTGTGCAATTCCAATAATACCTTTTGTTTGAGTTGGGAGTTCTTACATAAATATAAGCGATCTTTGTACCATAGTGAATATTTTTTCCATGTAAATGTATCTGATACACTAGAATCCTGGTTCAACATTTGAATGAGAGTCCACAATTTTTCGTCATTCTTCCATTCATCCCTTTCTTCTATTATCCAATCGGGTTGGATGATCGAGATAGCATAGAGAAAGGCGTCAACACCTTCATCCTTTCTTGAGAGTGCATTTGCCACAACATTTTGCTTCCCCTTTTTATAGACGAGTTCAAAATCATAACCCAATATCTTGGTTACCCATTTTTGTTGTTCTTCTGAAGATAGTCTTTGTTCCAAGAAGTATTTAAGACTATCATGATTTGTTTTGACCTTGAAGTGCCTACCTATTAGGTAAGGATGTCATTTCTTCAATGCATGTAGTATTTCCATAATTTCCTTCTCATAAATGAGTTTGTGTAAGTCATTTCCCTTGAGTGGTCGACTTTCAAAAGCCAGGGGCCTTCCTTCTTGCATTAGGATAGCACCAATTCCATTTCCCGAGGCATCACATTCCACAATAAAGGTTTTTGTGAAGTCTGGAGTGGTCAAGACATGAGCTTTGCACATCACCTCTTTAATTTGTTCAAAAGATTTATTTGCCTCTAGAGTCCATGAAAATGCATCCTTCTTAGTTAGTGTCGTTAAAGGTGCTTCTATTCTTCCATAGTGTTGAACAAACTTAAGGTAGTAACCTGTCAAACCCAAAAATCCTCTAAGATTCTTCAATGTTTTGGGAATTGTCCAGTACATCATGGTCTTAATCTTGTTAGGGTCTACCTTAACACCTTCGTGAGATACAATATGACCCAGATACTCTACCTCCTTCACTCCAAAGAAACATTTGGATGGTTTGGGATATAGTTGTTTCTCCTTTAGTAATTGTAGCACCTTGTCAACATGTCGCACATGATCCTCCCAAGACTTGCTATAGATTAGTATATCATCAAAAAATACTAACACAAATTTTTGAAGGAAGGGCTTGAAAATGGAATTCATCA
>ML821501.1:26468-41583 GCA_009831015.1 Picea engelmannii
TGTGATAGTGAATGATTCCAACTTAACTTTTACAATCAAAGCAATCCATCCATGTAAAAAAATGAAAGCAAAAAGAGGAGAAATATGGATTTTAACCTCCTAAGTGCCTATGTTTTGACTAACCCTTCATGTGGAGAGGGAATATAAGTGTGGTGCATATTAAAAATTTCATAGAATCAAGACATAGAAGGCTAGGGGGATTCCAAAATATCACAACAAATCCTTACAATGTTGAATTTTTGGACAAGTGTGTGGGTCGCAGAGTAGATAGAGGTGCATGTGGCACCAATCCGCAAATAAACAATGACCTATTGGCGCACAATGCATAGAATGCACTGAGAAACACAGTGATTTTTGTGCACATGCTTGGAAGATGTGCCTGTGGGCTGAAAAACCCGTGCACGTTCTGATATGTGGCCAGGAAGAAAATTTTGGATGAAATTCTCTTATTCCAGCTCTGAATTTAGCTTTTTGCACATAGTCTTGGGCCGGTTATGATCCCTGCAATTTAAATAAATCAAAAATAAGTGCTCAAACAACCCAAATAGGGAGGAAATTGATACCTTCCCCCATACCAATTTGGGAGGAAGTCGTCAATCTGTTGTATCTTTTTCGTCACTTGAATGAGAAAAAGAGGGACACTTGCAAGTACATTTAGATCAGCTGAACATGACATAAGTTAGTGCAAGAGTTAGACACATCAAGCACAAGAAATAAATAAACAAATAAGCTAATAACAACTAAAGAAACAAAACTAAAGTGCATAAGGAAATTAGAACCAAAATCAACCAAACAATTGACCAATATTCATGCCACCAATGGATAGATTGTATTAGTGGGAAAACACCAAAGAGAAAGGGGAACTTATGGGTCCCCTCTTACTCCATGGGAGGGCTCTTGAATCCCCTATGAGAGATATCTTCTTACAAATAGTAAAATAGAAATGAAATGGTGAAGAAATCCAAAGTTCATTCGCCCAAGAGATGAGGTGAATAGTTGAATGAAATGATTCTAGTATGCTCCAAGATGGAAAGAGGTTCCTTATAGGAGAATAGAGGCAGCATAACAATACAAATAGATTCTTGAAAATATAGTGCACCCATGGCCTCTTTTATAGTAAATCTTTGAGGCATTATCCAACCAGTCTTTAGTGTGAACAAGGGGGCCTTTAGGGCACCCTTAGGTCTTTGACCATCCCCCCACTCGAATTCAGTTCAAATTTAAGAGTCAAATCTATTTGGGAGATGAACCAAAACTGGGTGGGGGGACGACCAGAATCATAAATGTGTAGTTCTTAGGTGTGCGTGGATTTTTGCATACAAAGTCGTGCATCAGGCACATATGGGTTTTTCCGATGTTTTTCGACTGGCGCATGTGCACACACTTCCTTTGTATTCTGAGTGCATGTTGATTTTATAACTAGTTGTATAGTTTTCCCTTTGGAAATGCATTTTTTGGGCCATGAATGAACTAATAGGTGTTTTGGATATGTTGGATTCTTGTAACCATTTGCGGACGAAATTTCAGTGATAACAGAGAGAATGTCTCTTTGACCTGCCATGTGATTGGAAGCACCACTGTCTATGAGCCAAGTGTCCTCACCAGGTGAAACTGATCTTGAGAGGGCAGAGATTAAGACATAGTCTTGAATCTATTCTTTTATCATCTTTGTGGGTGGCTCTTCATCTTCAATTGTATGGGCATGGTGCCTCTTGTTTCTCTTCTTGTATTTTTTTCATTTAGTGATCAGGATTATTTTCGGCACGAAATGAGAGTGGAGATATAATAAATAAATGTGCAAAGATATTGCAGATATTCAATAATATAACAGAAATGTATCAGAGATGAAACCATAAACACAGATATACAGTAATACACGATTTCTATTAACCAGAGAAATGTACAGAG
This sequence comes from Picea engelmannii, assembly GCA_009831015.1. Lineage (NCBI taxonomy): Eukaryota > Viridiplantae > Streptophyta > Pinopsida > Pinales > Pinaceae > Picea > Picea engelmannii. The sequence goes on from ML821501.1 coordinate 28,377, forward strand.
ACTGTAAAAATACAGAGTGAAAGACTCGCTAGAATGGTGGCAGCTTATCTCTGAGAAGAGATGTGACGGCTACTCGCATTCACAAGAAGATGATTACAATGAGGATTTGAAGGCCCTTTTACAATAAATGGGAATGCCAAAATTCCTAGACATCCAAAAACCTAACCCTAGGAGATGAAGTGCCAAAAGTCATGTGGGCCCTGTTTGGGTAAGTTATTACATCAACTTCCCGGGGCCGTAACTTTTGTATACGATCTCCATTTTAGGCGTATGATAGCTCGTTGGAAATGTATCGTCGAGGAGATTTATTTTGGGGGATCAATTATGCATTTAGCTATCATTGAGAACCTCTATCTCTAAAAACCTTCATTTAGGCCCTCAAAATAGCCCCGGAAGTTAAAACCTGCTAAAAATAGTAAATTGCCAAAATTGCCAGAAAGTTGTTTTGAGCCAGCTGGAAAAGGTGGGTGGCCACCGATATCCACCTGGATCAATCCTCCCTCATTAGGAAGCAATGGTATCCATTGCATTGAGTTCCCAGGGGAGAAGGAAAAGTGTTTGTTGAATCTGCATCTTGGTGAGTTGTTTGTCTTACTGGAGACATCGCGCTGCTCAGTTTGTGGAAGTCTATCAAGAACCTGTTGAGGTTGAGGTTGTTCAACAAGTCAAGATATACGAGAGGACGATGTGAAGAAGGAATATTTGCACTTTTCTGCAACCTTGTCGACCTGCTTTTGTTGGATAGAAGGTGCTTGGGGCAAGGCTGTAGTGGTTGCAGTGTCCTTTTGTTCTCCTTTTGAACAGATTGTGAAGAAGCTAAATTTTGCAGTATGAGATACTACCTTGCGACACTTTTTAGGTTGAACAGTATTCGAAACTACCTTTGGTATTCTGTAGAGATGACCCCCCAAAGTAACAATGACACTACGGGGTCGAGACTCATAAACAGCATGGCGTCTCCACATATATGGTTGGCCCAAGAGCACATCACAGACATCGAGTGGGGCAACATCACATAATACCTCATCCTTGAAGGGTTGGATGCCATATGATAATCGACATTGTTGGTTGACACGGAGATCTCCTCCTTGGCGAAGCCACCCAATGTTGTATGGTTGTGGGTGTGGTGTTGTTGACAATCCCAACCGTTTGACGACCTCTGCTAAGATGAGGTTCTTTTGGATTCCGCTATCAACAATAAAATGCAGTGGGGTCCCCTTCACCCACATATATGAATGAAAAAGGTGCTCCCCTTCTTCAGGATCTGTTGGTTCTTCTGGTTGAATTGTTGCGGTCGCGACAATAGCAGTGGGGTTTGCGTCAATGATTTGTTTTTTACCATTATTTTCAGAATCAGATTCTGAATCAAGGTTTGGCTCCTTGTCTTTGATCTCGGCCACCAATGATTATTTTGAGCGACATTCATCGGTGTTGTTCCAAGGGATTTTGTGGAACTCGCACCATTTTATGGTGTCCTTCTTTGTCTTCCCGTGACCCTTCTTTTCCTGTGTCTTGGAATGGTTTTCGGGAGACTGTTTGTTCAGGCCATCTTTGTCATACTTTGGTTGTTGCAAATTTGCAGACCCGAATTCCCGTTTGTTCTGGTGCTTAAATTTCTGTTCAATTTTAACATCATATCGATAAGCAACACCGAGTGATGAGATGTCCAGAAAATCCATTTCAGTTTGGATGTATCTGTGTAGAGCCCCACGGTATTTCAGAACCAACGCTCGGAGTCTTTGATACCCAGCTTGGTGTGCAAGGTATGGAAGGTATTGGTGAACTCCAAAACTTCTTGGCCCCTCTCTTGCCGCAGTGCGGTCCATCTCATGTATTGGTCCTCATAGTTGCCAACAGGGTAATAATGTTCTATTACCGCATCCACGAAAACATCCCAGGTGGGATCGACCCCATATATTCCAGACTCCTCTATGGAAATTTGCTCCCAGTAAGTCTCCCACCAATGTTAGACATGAGGGAGAGCTTTAAGGAGTGCAAAGGTTATCTTTTCTTTGTCAAAAAAATTGTGAACAGAGAAATAACCTTCTAGCAGAGTTAACCATTTTTCTAGGGCTTTTGCATCTATATGTCCTTCAAATATAGGAATATCAAAATTAACTTGTACCTTGAAAGGTGAGGTGACTCCAAAGTGGCCTCTTGATGAAGATGCACTTGATGCTATCGGCAGGCATTGAAGGATGTGGGAAAAATTCTCCATAATTTCGTCCCTCTGTCGCGTGAGAGCTTGCTCAAGCAACAGATTGATAGGATCGTCTGCTCCGTCGTTTTTCTTTTCTTCCACCATTGAGGGTTTCTTGGGTGTGCGAGAGTGATTGTATTCAAGAGAGACAAGCTCGAGACCCAACTTGCTATACTTGGACCTCGTCAGGGACATGCACTGAAAAAATGATCAAGAGCACCCTCCTCTGATACCACTGATCCGAATTATTTTTGGCACAAAATGAGAGCGGAGATATAATAAATAAATGCACAGAGATATTGCAGATATTCAATAATATAACAGAAATGTATCAGAGATGCAACCTTAAACACAGATATATAGTAATACACGATTTCTATTAATCAGAGAAATGTACAGAAACTGTAAAAATACTGAGTGAAAGACTCGTTAGAATGGTGGCAACTTATCTCTGAGAAGAGATGTGACGGCTACTCGCATTCGCAAGAAGATGATTACAATGAGGCTCTGAAAACCCTTTTAAAATAAACAGGAATTCCAAAGGTCCTAGACATCCAAAAACCTAACCCTAGGAGATGAAGCGCCAAAAGTCATGTGGGCCCCGTTTGGGTAAGTTAGTACATCAACTTCCTGGGGCCGTAACTTTTGCATACGATCTCTGTTTTAGGCATATGATAGCTCGTTGGAAAGATATCATCGAGGATATTCATTTTGGGGGATCAATTATTCCTTCAACTATCATTGAGAACATATATCTTTAAAAACCTTCATTTAGGCCCTCAAAATGGCCCTGGAAGTTAAAACCTGCTAAAAATAGTTAATTGCCAAAATTGCCAGAAAGTTGTTTTGAGCCAATTGGAAAAGGTGGGTGGCCACCGATATCCACCTGGATCATTTAGATGGAAAATTCTTAGCAATATGTCCCATCTTGTCACGATGGTAACATTAGTAGGAAGAGAAATCTTTTTCTCCTCTTTGACCTTTTTGAAACTTATGGAATCTCCTTGGACGATGATATTTTTTATGTATGAATATTTTTGGGGGGTGAGACTCCTTACGAGTTTCTTTCTGGAAGTATGACCTCTTTATTCCTCCTTTAGTATGAGTATCTAGGGCTTGATATTCATCTCTTGATAGTAATGCTTCTCGGTTAGCTACTCTTGCTTCTTCTTGAACACATTCTTCCCAAAGACTGTCAAAGTGTAATTTCTCCTTTCTGGCACAAATAGTTTGGATGAATGCATCCCAAGGTCTTGTGACACCATTAAGGTTTTTCATTATAATTTTTTATTCATCTATAATGTCTTCAATTTCTTCTAGATGTTCTTTGAATTGTGATATTCTGGAGAAATATTCTTGAATTGTTTCTCCTTTCTACATCCTTGTACTTTTGAGTTGAGCTTTTAGATTCATCTTCCGATTGATGTTCTTTCCTTCATATAATTTGGTTAGGGCATCAAACATTTCTTTTGGATTCTTATTTTAAGCCACTTGAGGAATCAAGTGATGTTTAATAGAATCTACAATGATTCTTTTGGCCCTAACAATGTATTTTTGGTGTTTTTCTTTAGCTGCAGCATCGATAGGTTCTTGTATATATTCTTTAATGAATCTTGGTAGGTCATTCTCTTCAAGAATGACTGCAATCCTATACTTCCAGGCAAAAAACATTTCCACAACTTCTAACTTGTCAGCAAGCTTAGTGCTTGCAGACATCTTTACCTGGAGCTAGGAAAATAACCAAAAATTGAAAATTCTCATAATTTAATTTTGAACTTACCAGGAGGTGCACTTGGCTAAGGCGAGTAGTCGAGTGCAGTTAAATTTTCAGAAAATCCAAATTTTTCCCCTTCAAACTTGACGAGCGAAATTATGGACTGGTACTTCTGGTACTTCTGGTTTTCTAGTTTTCTAGTACTGGTGAAAACTAGGGTTTCACTTTTTGGGAGTTATATCCACTGAAAATATGCACTGAAGGTGCCAAAGAGTTCCTTAGTCTAGAGCACACTTCCTTGATGATTTTTAGGCTAAAATTCCTCTTTAATAAAAATCCCTAATTTTCTTGTACGACAGCAATGACATTTTTATTTATCCAATGAAAGATGTTCTCTTCATCTTAGCTCTGATACTATGTTAAGGTTTAAGATATTATTAGGTTTCTTTTCAATTTACTATATAACCATAGCATAGATAGGAACATTGAGAGAAACACAATCACAAGATACACAACATTTATCCTGGGAAACCCTCATGGGGAAGAAAACCCAGCAAAAACTTCCTTAATATAGATAGCCAAAAAAATTACAAGACAATAAACCAAACACTAGAGAATATCCTCTACTAAGCAATGTGCCTCTCTCTCTTCCTTCTTCCGGCAACTGGAAACTGCGGCTTCCTTCAAACTTGCACACTAGATGAGTGAGTTGAGTGAGTGATCAAATGAGGCGTTGGCTTCGTTTATTTATACAAACTGATAGGAGATGGAAAGGTGTATCTTCATTGGGTAGGGTCGACTTGTCTTATGAGTGGTTAAAACCACTTTAAATTGTATAGGGGGTGACTTCTCAATTTTCATAATACATTTAGGGTTTGACCAATCCGCAAAAGGGGATTTGGTCAATTACAATGCCCGACATGATCAATCCAAAAAAGGGGATTGATTTAATGAATAATAACTCAATAATAAATAGAAAACTCTTTGCAGTTACAATATTTCAACAGAATACATCCAAGCTACTATTAGATCCTGAAACTTATAAAAAGCCTCCAGTTGATCCAAGAAATGGAATTGCAGGCATTGAATATCAATGTTTATTCATAGGAAGGAGAATCATGAGTTGCAAATGATTTGTAGTAATTACCTCCTTTCATGATCTATGTTCTAGTAATATTTTAAGTCATTTTTGCAGACAGGATCGCTTCTTGATCATATTCTTCTTTTTGTTATCTTCATTATACCTCCATGCATCAATTATATCCATTTTGTTCTGGTAGGCAACTTGAGTTCCTTTTATCTGTAGGATGTGTTGACTCCATGCCCAATGGAATAAATTTGAAGAAAGTTTGTTTCGCTCTCCCTTTTACTCTTCTCTTGTTGATCCACCAAGTATAAATTGTTTTAATCATTTAAATCAAATGGGTACTAGACTTATCCTCTAGCATTCTAAGGGTGACTTTCAATGCTAACACTTTTCATACTAAAATCTTGCTATAGGGATTTAGGTTCGAAGAGACATGCCTCATGTTGAATGTTCTCCTTTAATGTACCCATAAAGAGATCTAACAAATTATCCTCATGAAATTTTCTTTACCCTAAGAATGAGCTTTTGGAATTTTTTAATGTGTTATTGATTGCATGGGTTGAGTACAAGAAAGCATGGGAGAAGTGTGAGAGTTAATAAATCCTTTTTGGGAAGAGTGAGAGTCAACATGCATGGGAGAAAAGGAAATTTGAACGGAAAAAGAGTTTAGTTTTACAGGTTGGTTTTAGATAGCAAGAGAGGATTTGAGTGTTGGGGAAGAGCACCAACCATGTTGTGCTTGAAGGAAGCCATTATTGGGATATCTTTATGCTCGAATCGTGGCCTATGTGCCTTTAAAAATGGATTGTGTTCATGTGGAGAATTTTCATGTTGAGAAAACAGCTCAAGAGCCCTTTGAAGGCTATTGTGAGCACTCTTGAAGTAGTTGATAGTTATTGGAATCCAAAACAATGAGATTCTTATCCAACGAAGTGCATTGGAGCCCTGGAGGGAAGTGGGAAGGTCAGAGGGACTATGTGGAATAGAAGAGGGATCACATTCCTTGGGTTATGCGGGTTAAGGGGAGAAAAGTTTGTGGATTGGAACTGTTATTGGAGTAGAACCTGGGTTTTGGGATACTAAATTTTGAGAGTGGACAACCAAGAGAGACAACCCTCCTTTTCAACTCAAAGTGTCACCTTGAGAATTTATTTTTATTAAGAGAAATGGAACAGCAGTGCCTATGGTTGAGAGGAATTCCCTTTGTATGCAACTAGTTGGTTCCACAATTGAAAGATAAGTTTATGTTATTTTTTATGATGTTAATTCCATTGTGTAAATGTTAATTCAAATGTTGTGTATGTTTTTTGGGTATGCATGCATTCATGGTTTTTACTATGTTGTTGGAAGCGTGTGAATAGTTGCAGTCACTTTTTTATAAATGTTGTTAATTGCATGAGCAATTTAGCATGTTTTGTTGAATTTATCTGTATAAGATCACAATTTTGTTCTTTCTAGTAATGGGTATGTTACAGAAATGAAGAGGAATCTGGATGATAGACATTTGAGAATATGATATAGAGTTCAAAATTGCCACCATATTCAGATGCCAAGGTCTATGTAAGATAGTATTAAAATCATTAGGCCCGACTAATTAATTAGAATAAGGATGGGAAACTGAGATATCTCTCTATATGCAAGAAATGTGTATGTTCATGTGGACACGGACTCTTGGTACAATGAACTAAAAAAATATTGACATCGAGGAGTTTCTCCTAGTTATATTAATTCAAAACATAAGAAAGAACTGAGACTTGGTTCATCTCAATACCAATTGATTAACGGTATCCCATTTTGTTAAATTGCTTTGGAGTTTTTCTCAGATGTCTTAAGAAACATGATGCCAATAATGTCTTCATGGAACTACATGATGGACTAGTTGGAGGACATTTCCTTGGTGAAACAACAACTCACAAGATTATAAGAGATTGGTATTATTGGCTAATAGTGTTTAGAGACACACACTCATATGTCCAGAAGTGTAAGATATGTCAAAGGTGTGCTAGATGAGAAAAGAGACATGTTTTTTGTTACAAGTTGTGACAACCGAAGAACCTTTCAAAAAATGGGGCTTATATATCATTAGAAAAATCAACCATGATCGTCCAAGTAGCATAAGTACATCCCTCCTGCTACAAATTAATTTACACGATGGATTGAATTTGTATAGTTGACTAAAATAAGCAAGGAAACAATCTTTCAATTCCTATATCACCATTTTATCACCGGATTTGGCATTCCATCAATGTTTGTTTTCGATAATGCTACTTAATTTTCTTCTTTGAAGTTAACTGATATTGATTTAGACAAGAGTATTATTGTACAATATTCATCCAAATATTACCCACGAGGAAAAGGTGTATCTAAGCCAAATAATAAAAAATTGATCCACATTCTTAAGAAAATTGTAGTTGACCATCAAAGAAATTAACAAAATTCCCTATTGAATGCTTTCTGGGATGACAGAGTAACTCCTAAAGACTATCTATAAACATCACCTTACTCCCTAGTTTATGGAAAATAATCGATTCTTCCCTCGGATATATTCGTACCATATCTCCAACTATCCCAAGCCTCACATGGAAAAATCTACCATTCATCTAAAAGTAGGTTGATACCCTACTTAAGTTGGAAGAAGAAAGATATAAGACAAAGAAAAAGTTTGATTTCCATCAACAAATGGTCAATAGATTGTTTGATAAACAATTTGCATGATATAATATCTCCAGGTGGGGAATCTCATCTTAAAATGGGACAAGACATATGAAGAAAAGGGAAAGCACACTTAATTCTAACAATTATGGCTTAGTCCTTTCCAAGTGTTTAAAAACTTGGCCTAGCATAGACAGATTGAAAATTTTAGAAGCAAAAGTAGACCTTCCTATAAATGGTTGGATTCTAAAAAGGTATTTTAGTTAGTTGTCTCCTGGGAAATTAGCTTGTATATAAGTATATTTTCTTCATTACTTGTTTTAAAAAAAGTTATTTGAACCTTTATCTTCTTTACTTTGCTTCAAATATGTTACCCATAGTTTTTTCTTTTGCTTTCAAATTTTGGTTTCCTGGTTATTATCGTCACTTCATTTTAGTTTATTCAGAAAGTTTTCCATTAAAATTATCTCCATGAGATCAATTGAATGTACATTGAAAGTTTCATGACTTCTTCAGAAACCCTAAAAATGGTTGATCAAAGCCATATAACTCTCCTATGAACCAAATGGATAAACCATTGGTTCACAAATTGTTTTTTATCATAACCTTAAGTTGGGTATCTGAACTATCATCTCAATGGTGGAACACAACTTGGACAATGGATAGTTATGAATAAATCAAAGCTCGAGTATTGAGTGGATTTATAGTTTTCTATGGGGTTTCACCCATTCATATAATTTAATGCAATACTCAGGGTTATACATATACAGGATATGCTTATTATCACTTGGGAAAATCTAAAACAAATTATTAGATAACAAGTATCATCCCACATTCCTTTAAAGGGTTACTGGTATCCCCCATGCACCTCCCTCTCAAAATAAAATTAAAAGGTAAAATCTCAATAAATAAATGCATTTTATATCACGTCGGACATGCAATTATCTTTTTCGGAGCTATGGATGCTCATTGGCAATAGAGAAAATCATATTATACCTTGCTCGCTAGCAGTGGAGAAACACCAAAATAATAGGAACAAAACAACCTTAGTAAATATTCAAATACCCCTTATTTGTAGCAACCCTATGGTATTATGATTCCATATGAGGAAAAACTAAGTTAGGAAATAAACTTCATCTATCCGGCCTTGTGGTTATGGCTAGTAAATCACACAAGCTTGAAACTGGGTGTCCATACGGTTGATTCAAAGCATAAGTTTTAGTGAGACTAATGGGGCTGAAACTAAGAGACCTCATGCAAGGTAATTATTGTCTTTAGAAAACCTATGATTGTCTAGCAATTAATTTGTAGATATCCATGTTTTCACTCAATTTTTCACTAATTAATGACCAAGAAACAACTTACCCTTAATTTTTTCCTTGTACTATATAACTTGGGGAAACATTTGGGGCCCCTCCTTTTACCAAAACAATTGAGAGAAAAGTGAAGATAATAACCAGAAAACCAAAATTTGAAAGCAAAAGAAAAAACTATGGATAATATATTTGAAGTAAAGTAAAGAAGATAAAGTTTCAAATAACTTTTTTTAAAACAAGTAATGAAGCAAATATACTTATATACTTATATTCTTTCAAATTTTGGTTTCCTGGTTATTATCTTCACTTTGCATTTTTACCCCCTCCTTTGCATTTTACCAAGCACCAAAGTAGTAAAGGATGATTTCAAGATGAGTGTCATTGAGAGTCCTTCTTTGTAAAAAGTTACCAAAAGAATAATGCCTCATCAACTCAACCACTACTCACTTACTGCTAGGTGTTCACTACAACCAAGGAGGAATTATCTCACTTGATATGAAATTTATCATTCTTTTTTATAATCATTCACGTTTCAAAATTTCGTATTTTGTTGCCTAGCCCTATGGGATAATATACATGTGCCTCCTTTCCCTTAACTCAAGCACAAGAATGCAATGTTGAAACATATCCTTGAAACTTTGGACATAGAAATCCCACCTATAACCTTTTGATTGGGAGAACCCTCTCAATTTATCACATACTAAAAATGGTTCATGCATGAACTTTCATGGGTATTTAGGGGTCCTGGATTGAGGACTAGCATTCATAAATACCTACCTTCAAATCTCGTGGGGATTAACATGTTCTTGGTTTCAAGGTATTTAGATGAAACTATTCACATGAATAATAGGGTACTTCAACACTCCAGCATCCCATCTTGATAGGTCGTTATCACAATGTGTTATCATGAATATTTTTCTCCCACTCTCATTCATATTGGTCTTCTAGTCCTTAATATTAATTCCTAATGAGCTAAGTTCTACGGGTCCAAATTCTGTATTTAAGGTCATACATAGTTGGGTTGGTGGGGACAAAATGAAACACCAAATTTAAACTAGTGGTGCATATTCATTGGTGGTTTAGGCATTAGCTCATCATGTTATCTAATCAATTCCCGAAGGAAGTTCCTCAGGTTCAACCTAGAGACAACCAATTGTTGTGTGAGTCAGTGAATGGGAAAGATTTCAAGCAATGGAAACAAGAATATGATTTTTCATTTATATGGGAATAACCAATCACATACATAATATAGGTGATAAATTCCATTTCCCTCTCAATGCGGGGTTTCTTGTGATTGATTTATGTGTTCAATCCATAGCTTGTGAAACATTTAATTCATATCCTTTGTTAATTATTCCTAAGTATGTAGATTTTCTAGTTCATAAACATAGAAAACAAATGGGATTCAAAAGGTCCCATAGTGAACAAGGGATAGGGGCATTTGGGGCATCACTAAATCACCTGACACCAAAAGATATGGATCTTGAAAACTATTTACTTGGAAATCCATATTCCCTTTCTTTTGTTTAAGAGAAGGTATTTAACCACAAAGGGTGTTGTAATTTGATTTTATTTCTAATATTACTAATGTGATTTATTTTTAAAATGAATGAGCCACGAGATCTTGAAACAAATTCCAAAAGATAGAGAATATATAAAGAAGCAGTTGTCATCCAAACAAAGAGTAGTTAGCATTACTTGAAGCAGATGTGGGCACCCTAGGACCATTCTATGAGGACACTTTATGAAGCATGGGTGTAGGCACCAACTACAAGTGGGGAGAAATATACCAAATGTTTAAAGAAGAAACTTATATAAAACTACATCTTATGCCTAGGGAAGTGAATCCCAACATTGGTGTATCCTTGTTGATCAATAAACTATGTTTACACAAAGTCACACCCAGACGTGCAGTGTTTCCTTGCATTGACATCATATCATGGTTGATCAATCAAGCGAACATATAAAATGAGATAGTTAGGGACACCTTAGGAAATGCTATGACGTCCTTCCAACCCTTTTCCCCGCACCTTCCTCTCCGCCCTTTAAAAAAAACAAGAAACCAAATTAAAAGATAAATTAATTAATTAAAAAGAAAAAGAAAAAGAAATTTTTTTTAAATGTATATATATAAAAAGTTTTTTCAAATTGTTTATGATGATGACAAATTTTTTAAAAATGTTTATTATGATGGTGATGGTAATAAACATCTAATGAGACTAACATTGGTCTATTTAACCTTTAAGAAAAGGTTGGGAATTACTTGGTTTGTTTTAGAAATTTGTTTTCGTGCTCAAAAAACTTTAAGGGAAACATTCCTAAATCACCATAGTTGTAATGAGTTAAAGGTTAGGAAGGTCGATATTGTAACAAATATTTTGAAATTGAGATCTAATGTGGTTGTATGCAAAACTTCTAAGAGAAAGGTATTTTCATATTTAACCCTCTCGGTGTGACAAAGATGATAAATTCTTTCAACCCACAACATTTTATGAATTTTCCAATACCATGTTTCACGAAGGATCTCGTGAGACTTTGTTCTTATTTTAGAAATGTTGATTTTCTTTTGTATGCTAGTTAAAATAGAGAGACATTTTTGGTATTCTAGATTAGGGTTGATCACCTCCTTGCAGTCTCTTAATTTTCTCTTATCCTTGATCCAGAAGGATTTTCACATTCAAGTCAACTCCAATTATTGCCAAATTTTTCCACTCAACGAAGGGCTCATAGGGAGGATTCTAACGCAATTTGAATGGAGTGAAATGGACTTCCCATGCAAAAGATATGTCTCATTGAAGTTTGGGAAAATGGTGAAAATATAAAACAATTAATACTTTTGTTGAGATTAGGTGATCATGTATTATTGTACTTTTCATTGTAAAAGGAAACTAATGATTGCAAAAGCTACGTAGGATTCAAGTTTCCTAGTCTCAAGGGAAAGATGAAAATCTCATGGAAGGTTGAGATCTTTATGGGCATGGTTGAGATATTTTCTCAAACCAATCCCTTGATTAGTGCCCAGATTCTAATTTATGGGATCTTAAGAGGTATTCTCTCCATAATATCTTGAGGTGGTTATCAAATGAAGAACTATTTAAACCCTTTTTGGAGAAGAGAAAAGGGAATTCATAAACTATTTGAAGAATATTAAGCAATTAGAACCATTTTTGAATTGTTATACCTTTTAATAAAAGGATATTAAGCCCCTTATTGGGAGAATTGAGCCCCTTATTGGTAGAATGTGTAAACCCCTTTTTGGGAGAATTGAGCCCCTCATTGGGAGAATTTGTAACCCCCTTATTGGGATAGTGAGCCCCTCACTAGGACAATATTTCATCCCTTTGTAAAGGAGAACAAACCTCTTCTTGGGAGAAGAAATAACAAGTGATTTGCTGATTGAAGTGAACCCGGAGATGTAGCCTAGGTAGGGTAAACTTCGTTATCAATTGGTTGAGTATTGTCTTTGTTTTCAATGATTCTTTACAGCCTTTAAATATTGAATTTTTAATTCATTTAAGTCAATTTTCTTTATGCAGTTATGGGGAATTGAGAATTTATTTAAATGAAAATGAATTAGTATTTTTTTAAGAACTAATTTCGGATCAATCCTCTAACTCTTTATCGCACTATGATTTCTCCTTAAATTTAGATATGATAATGTTTTTAATATCATCTTTATTGTGTAGAGTGACCTATTCCTCAATATCCAATGATTTATCCAATACTTGACATCTTTATTCCAACCCCACTAGAGTTGCAAGTGTATTTGACTGGATTTTGAAGCAACATTAGGAAGCCTATTGTCTTCCATGTTTTTTATCTTGTTCTTGTACATTAAGTACCTAGTCATAGACACACTCTCAATGGGGGAAATACTCTCTTATAGGAGGATACGATAGGGTGTATCACCTTTAATTTTAATATTTTGATTCATAAAATGATTTCATATTTTCTCTATCTTTCTCCACAATTCTTTACAGATGTTGCATCCCCAAACTTCAAAATATATAAGATAACAAGAGTGGAAATATGCTTAAAGAGGAGTTTCTTCTTATCCCAAATATGAAGGTCCACTAATTTACAACTTTTTCAAGTCCATAACAACTTTCCACCCTCCATTTATCATTTTTCTTAATGTTGTAGTTCTAGTTAAGTTTGTGATGAAGATCAATTCCAAGATATTTGTATGAATTCACTTCCTCCGAGATATTATTTTCATACATTAAATTATTGTAAGT
>ML821501.1:42220-63864 GCA_009831015.1 Picea engelmannii
CACTCTTTTTTCATGTCCATTCCATCACCTATCCCCCTCCCTTCAACATCCTCCAAGCCACCACTCCTTAGGAGTGGAAACTTGGAGGCTACAAAGGGAAGGAGATGCAGAGAGGAATATAGGAAACAATGTGGGGGCAGCAGTAGGGGTTGGGAGGGGAGAGAAAGGGGTATGGGAGGCTAGGAGAGGGTGGGGTGATTCATGGACAAGTTAATTCATATATCAAGTGCATGGATGTCTCAATCTCATTTCATACATAAGATTAATATAATCACAAGGATAGCTCAATGAATTCATGGACATTAATTAAATACACAAGATTATAAATGTCAAATTAAATACTACACACCACTTGGATTCATCAACATATCAATTGATATATAAAATATAAAAAAATCTTAAGTTTTTTTCATACACAAGACTACTACAAGCATAAGGAATCTCAAGATTAAGGATTTGTCATTGAGTCCTAGATTTCATACATAAGCTTAATATAATCACAAGGATAGCTCAATGAATTCATGGACATTAATTAAATACATAAGGTTATAAATGTCAAATTAAATACTACACACCACTTGGATTTATGGACATATCAATTGATATATAAAATAAAACAATTTCTTAATCTCTTTTCATACACAAGACTACTACAAGCATAAGGAATCTCAAGATTAAGGATTTGTCATTGGGTCCTAGCAGTTGCTAGGATTCATGGACATCTCAATTCATATATCAAATAGAAAGATAGCTTCGACTCATTTAATATACAAGCTTACTAGATGCACAAGGAATATTGAGCTTAAGGATTTCTCATTAAATCTTAGTGGCCACTAGGATCCATAGACATTTAAATTAATATATCAAACAAAATGATAGCTCCAAATCATTTCATACACAAGCTTACTACAAGCACAAGGAATCTCAATTGTAAGTATTTCTCATTGAATTCAAGTGCAAGGATATCTCAATCTCATTTCATACACAATATTACTGGAACACTAATATCTTAAGCTTTAAGGATAGCTCATTGAATCCTAACAACTGCTAGGATTCACAGGCATCTCAAAGAATGATATGACACAAGCTTATGTTTATTAAATTAAATCCCAGTGGTCTTTATGATCCATGGGAATCTCAAGGATTTTTAATACACAATGTTAGGGATGGATCATTGAATCTAAGTGATCATTAGGATTCATGGGCTTGTCAATTCACATAAAGAAAAAAAAAATATTTGAAGTTAATTTTTTACATAAGCTTACGAAAAGCACAAGGAATCTAAATCTTAGGTGTTTCTTTTAATCCTAGATGCTACAGGGAAACTCCCCCTATACTCGGTCTAGGTATAGGCATAGCGTTGAATTCCCTTAAAATATTGTTCTACCCTTAAGCTACCCCAAAACTATCTAAATGAAGTGAAAAGAGATAGGAAGAAGGTCAACAGGTGCACCTTTGGTCCTTACGTCTACTGTAGACCTATTTCTCTCCTTGCATACTCCTAGATTGTGGGTCTCCTCCCAAAGTTGGCCTACAAAAGATTAGGAAAACAATGCTACAACACATACAATCTCTACTTATCACTTTCAATGTTCAAATATAGACATAGATGCATAAATCGATAAAATCATAAAGACATATTTTTTTGGGAAAAGAATGAACTCTTTTATTAAGTTTCAAGACAAATATGATTACAACCTTTGTCAGCAATCACTCCACAAACCAGGTCTGAGCTCCTCTATTGTGGCCCCAAGTGCATCTATCCCATGCTATCTTCTCATGACCATCTTATCTCTTGGGAAAGGGGAAAGGGTTTTATAAGGAGAAAGGGTTGGAGGGGAAGGATGAGGCCAAAACTTAGAAAGGGATGTAAAACTTGGGCTAAGAAGGGAAAGGGATTTTGGCAGAGTTTTCTTATTCTCTTGTTTGTCTTGTCAAATGAAACCCCATGACCTCTTTTTATATGAGAAAAATATGTTTATTTAGTTTGGGGATGGGATACAAGGTGTAAAATGGTTAGGAAACCCACTATAGCCCATAAACTTCATCGAATTCCTTGAAATTTTATATTTTTTGCAATTTTTGGAGGAAAACGTGGGATAACTAGTATGTAGCTCGCGTATGTACGCGGGATAACTAGTATGCATCATGCATGTGTATGCAAGCTATCAATTTAGTAGGGCACGTACATGTTACAAAAAAAATAATTAAGAAGAAGCCTCGGCAGTATTTTGGAAAATTATGTAAGTGGAAAGTCCAATGTCTTGTATGCATAGGTAAGGAATTTTTGGAATATAACATATGCCCCCTAATGTGTGAGGTCAAAAGAGAAATTGATGGCCGAAATACATTACAATATCTTTACCAGTGGAAAGTCACGGAGTCAAGTGAGCCGAGGATGAGTGTCTGGGAGCATGCCATCTGCAAAACAATGATAATCTCTTCGAGACAATCATACCCATGCTCGGTATGAACTAATCATGGTTTCCAATCAAGTACACTCTGGATCCATGTCATATAAATTTCTATATAAAGTGTAGCCACGAGAAATACACAACGTATCTACATCTCAAAATCATTTGAATATATACAAGTACAATATAATATGTATCTTCAAGAAGCATTGACGCTTATAGTTGGAAATGAGGATGTCATATCTCGAGCAACAACTTCAATATCTTCAAAAATCAGGTAGGAGTACAAAAGGAGTGTAAGACTCACTACCCTAAGGTCTTCTACATGTCGTCATGGAAAGACTAGAGGATCTTGATCATCAGGCACATAAATTCATTGATTTTGAATTCGAACTTGACTGGACTCTCGAGATGGCCAACTCATGAAAGTCAAGAGACAAACTACAGAATGGTTAACTCAGGTTGGTTAAAAAATCCCTTGGAAAAAAGCACAAAAAATGATGAGACTCAGGAAGCATAATATTGACATAAGTATGTGATACAGGAGGCACCACAAACTCTCCATATGTTTGGAAGAGTAACCAAATAGAGGAGGACACAACTCTATGTAATTAGAACAACTTCATAAGGTCATACTATATCCCAATGCTTGGCGAACAAATGAAAGGATGTGCTTTGTCCAAGGGTGACTATATTGTTGTCAAAAAAGAGAATGTATATCCCATCCCCTCTTTTTGGAATATTTGATTTTTTTGTCATTTTCAAATTTTTAACGATCTTGAAAGGGAATAAAAGAATGTTACGTTACAAAGGAGGAATGAGTGTCGTGGAAAAGCAAACTAGTTCCAAGCAAATGAAACATATTGATGTTGAGTGCAAGGAGACATGTGCAGGATAAGGACACTCAGGAAAATTCCTCCATGGGTCAAGGTGTCAAATCGCAAAGGAAAAAGTGTTGCAAGGCTTGCATTTAAGGAATGCTTTGTAGGTTTAGTTAATAGCAACATGAAGCTGACATTAGGCCAAAGATGAAAGGATGATAAATGCAATGTGATTAAATATGACACAACAAGACTCCTTTGATGTGAATTTTTACGAGCCCAGAGAAGGTAATCTCGGTGGTTTTTCACATTTAGAGTCTGAAAAACACTAAAAGAAGACTCCATAGTTTTCCTTTTTCGTAGTTAGTCCATTAGATTTGAAAAAGGGTTAAACTTATACCGAAATGATGTCTCTTCAATACCATTTTAATGAGTGTGATTGAGACAATATTACTAGGATATCTTTTCAATTTTAAGGAGTCTGAAAAGAGATAAACTATGGACTCACAACCTTTTTTTGAGTTTAGTCTCCTTATCCCAAAAAAATTATAAAATATAACTTAGGATAACTCTCCCAGCAAGACAAGTCTCATGAGGTGTACCTTTTTACTGGATAATCTATTAGCTGGAAAAAGGGCTAAACGTATGCCAAATAGATGTTCTTTCTGGACCAAGTAACGAGTGTGAAAGGAACAAGGTCACTCGATGATATTTTCATATTTAGGGAGTCTGAAAAGAGCTTAACTATGGAGTCCAAGGGGGTTCATTTTTTGTAAGTAATCTCCAAGTCTTGAAAAAGAGATAAACCAAAATCAAAGAGAATGGCCCTTTTTTGAAAATTTAGTCCCTCGGGCCAGAAAAAGAGTTAAACTTACGCCTGAGAATACTCTCCTGGCGAACCGAAGCTCCTAGGGCATACCTTTATTTGTAAATTAACCATCCGGACTGAAAAAGGGGTAAACTACCACCGGACAAATGTGCCTTCAAATTTTAGTTTGACAAATGTGAAGGGCAACAAGATCGCTCGACAATATTTTCAATTTTAGAGAGTCTGAAAAGGGATTAAAGAATACTCCAAGGGGATTCTTTTCTTAAGTAATCCAAATGAGACTGAAAAGAATAAATAATCTCTCATTAGATGTTTCTTTCAAAGTTTAAGCAATCTTGAAAGAAAACAAACCATGCTCATGAGGAGTCCCTTGGGAAAAATCTAGAAAAGATGAAGAAGAATGAGGCTTCAAAATGTAATCATGGCGGGACTAAGAGGACTCCCAAGCCTATGGAGAAAACTCACAGCATGGACACCAAAATGCAGCAAAGGATCTACCTAGGGAATCCATGTAGAGGAAGTCTATACCACCTAATTATGACACTTCTAAAGCAACAATGAAGGTTATTTGTTGCACTTTGGTGGGATCGATCCTAGGCAAAAGTGGAAAAGTCAACAATATGAAAAATGTAGGGTGGTGAAAACCTAACTTATATGAAAATGTCAAAAAACGACCTTCACCATGGAATGACATAAGTGTAAACCATCTCAAGAAAACATCGAACTGAAAGAACAAGTTCATTAGAACGACCCAAAAAATCTTGAAAAGAAACTCAAGTAGCTACCAAGCCAAGACAGGGGAAAAAGAGGACCAAATTAGGGGGGAAAAGGCCAAAACAATCTATAAATAGAGGTGGACATCTCATTTTAACCATTTCAATTTGGAAAATAACCAAAAAGGTCAAAATCCCTCTTCCTCAAAACGTGAATTCAAGGAGCTACAGTGGACAAAATATCCTCACACTTGAACCAAGTAAGTACAAACAACCTTTACTTCCATTTTCATGCATCATTTAATGTTTAATTTAAAGTTTGGAGGGTGCGTACCGTTGAAAATGGATCGGGCATGCGTGTACGCAGGATTTCCATGCTCAGACCGCATATGTACACGAACAAATTAACACTTATCCCACGTACATACATGATTGTCTTAAAGACGTTCTGCGTACACCACCTTAAATGTTCAAAAAAAGATGAAACAAGTGCTAATCCCTTCCAAATTTTGTGCAACAGGATGTATTTCCATTGGAAGGAAAGGGAACACGAGGAATTGGATTTCTTGTTGGAGGAGAATCCTGGAGCTATTACCATGTTGAAACAGTGTGGTATGTGGAAGTTCTTCCAGTGTCCATTCATGAGGACACAACCTAGACTATTGAACCATTTGATAGAGTATTGGCATCCAGATGCAGAGGCATTCATGTTGGAGGGTCAGTCATTGACCCCAACAACAGAGGACATGTACTTTTTGACCATCCTATCTAGGATGGGGGAACCGATCAACTTGAGGACCTTTCCTCTAGGTCCATACAACATAGAGGACTATATTGGTATGTACTGTGAGGCAGACATTGAGAAATTAGCATCTCAAGTGTCGATACACAACATTACCAACCTCAATCTCTGGATAGTGTTGTTCATGATTTGGCAGATCATGGGATCTACAACACTTCACTAGGCCTCCCGTGAATAGATGCATTATGAATTTCAATGCTTGGATTCCACTATTTTTTATTGGAGCACTACCATCCCTACATGCATGAAGAAACAAATCACTCATTGTCGCAGAAGGACAAACGAGAACTTCAGTTTCAGGACTGTATTATGCGCTTTATTATTTGAGAGAGTGCCTAGCCTTAGCCTGAGGGAGAAAGTGCAAGGCCACATTGCCTCCTTTCCAGAATTATGCAGGTGGGCAACATTGTTCCCTAGACAGGGTGCAGGGAGGGTCCAAGAGGCATTCGATGAAAAAAAAAATGATTGGTTGTCCCAACATATTTCGGTGATAGAGGAATACCCATATGTAGGGATCAGTTTCCTAAGGGATCCTAATATGCCCATGCCCCTTGGAAAGGAATGTGGAGAGATAGGTAAACACACTTTTAAAGTTATTTAATTTTTTAAGTTTTTAAACATTATCCTTTTTATGTAATTTCAAAGTATTGGATCAAAGATCTTTTATATACAGACATGGGACCAGTGCGACCAGCTGACTTCTCTAGGACTAGGTGTCGTCCTCGACCAGAGGTCGAACTAATAGGAGCAGGAGGAATAGAAGCTATAGGAGTACCCCCAGCTGGAGAGGTTGAGAGATTATTGCGGTGAGTAGAGAGAAACATGGCGGCTCTCTGTTGTGGGGAAAATATCCCTATGGACTAGCAAATAGAGTTCAGAATTTGCATGTAGATATGACTGAAGAGAAAATACTTTCTACCTTCATCCCTAGATTTAAATCCCATTTTCTTAGTAAATGCATGGAAATATCAACCTACCTCGTTCCCGGTGTTTGATGTCGATCCTCCATTGTACTTGATTACTTGTTCGCAATACTCCTTCCAAAGCTGACCTGCATCCAATACAAGCAACAACTATGCATGCATCCTACTTATATACTAACAGGTTAGAAATCCAAACATATACTAATCAAACTATAAAAAGTTCATGAATTGCGATGGGAAAAGCATTTTCTTTATTACTTTGAATGAGTCAACTTACAAAAGTTGAGACCGGCCACCGCTCCTCGAACCTGATCCTGGGATCCTCTTCTTCTGTCCTTCAACTACTTTGCTTTGAATTTCCTTTGGCACAAGGAAAGGCTAAAGGGTTGGGACAATGGGAATACATAAATGGGCAGAGTTTCTTTGCTATATTTTTCCTCCTTTCAAATGGGACCCCTACCCCTTCTTTTATAGTCTAGAAGGAGCTAGGTATTTGGATGAACCCTCGGCCATGCATGGCCAAGAGTTTCAGTTAACTCACCCATAGCTTTTGTGCTCCATCGGCAACTTTCCTTTTTCATGCTTTTTTCGGTCCATGCGGGATGTTTTGGGAGAGCCAGTGTGTACACACGTGCAGTAATGGATTAGGGCGCATGGGCCTTTATAAAAGAGGATTTTCAAAGAGTTGTTCAATAGTGATTTGGCAAAGAAGGGATATGAGTTGGCCTGATGCCAGGTAAACATGTGTGGTGCAATTTAGGGTTATAACAGATTCCCCCTAATGTGTGAGGTCAAAAGAGCATCTGATGGCCAAAATACATTACCAATCTTTACTGATGTGCCGAACGATTGAGCCCAAGGATCAGGAACCGGGAGGTGTCGTCTACAAAATAACAAATGTCTCACCAAGGCGGGCATACCCATGCTCGAGATAAAATAGAATCATGGCTACCAATCAAATACACTATAGATCCATGTCAAATAACTATAAAGAGTAGCTGTGAACAATACACAACAGAGCTACATCTCGAAATCAGAAAGATATACATATAGAGTATCCATCTTCCAGAAGCTGATTTGGCCTGATGGCTGGAGATGAGATCTTCAAATCTCAAGCAACAACTTAAAAATCTTCAAAACTCGGATAGGAGTGTAATATGAGTGTACGAATACACTACCCAGAGGTCTTTGATGGCCCGTCGGTCATGGACTTGATAATCTTGATGATCATATTGAAGGCTTCAATGATTTCAAACAAGGACTTGATTGGATGTTCAGGATGGTCAGGTATGAGGACAAGAGAAATATTGCAGAGGGGCCGACTTAGACTTGGTGACAAAATTCCCTTGGATAATAGCATGACAAATGATGAGACTCAGACAGCATGTATGTTAATCATAAGTCTACGAAGCAGGAGGCAACGCAAACTCTCCATATGTTTGGAAGGATAACCAAACAGTGGAGGACACAACTCTATATAGCGAGAAAAAGATTCCTAAGGTTGTGCTACATCCCATAGTCTGATGAACAAACGGACAGGTGTGCTTTATCCAAGGGCGACTCATTATGTTGCCAATAAAGAAAATACTTTTCCTTTCCTCTTTTTGGGGTATATTTGATTTTTTTGTTCTTTTCAATAAAAAAAAAAGAATAAAGGAATATTATGTTACAAAGAGGGAACGAGTGTTGCAAACATACAATTTTAAGGCACAAGGACAAGACTGATGTTCTAGTAGAATGATACTCAGGAAAAATCCTTCGGGGGGCAAAGGTGTTAAGACGTAGAAGAAAAATATTACAAGGCGGGCGTATAAGGTATGCAAATGCGGTTAATAAAACACACAATGGTAACGTCCTTCGATGTAAGTTTAACGAGCCCAAAGAAGGTAAGCTCGGTGGTTTTTCATATTTAGAGAGTCTGAAAAAACAAAAAAGGAGACTCCATTGGGGTACCTTTTTCGAAGGTAGTCTATTCAATTCGAAAAAGGGGTAAACTAGCACCGACAAGACATCTATTCAAAACCATTTTAACGAGTGTGATAAAGACAAGATCACTCAGCCATTTTTTCATTTTTAAGGAGTCTGAAAAAAGATTAACTATGGACTCCATCAGGAATATTCTTCTTGACCAATTTTAATGAGTGTGAAAGAATAAGGTCACTCGGTGATCTTTTCAATTTTAGGGAGTTTGAAAAGAGATTAACTATGGACTCCATGGGGGTTCCTTTTTCGTAAGTTTAGTCCCTCAGGCCCGAAAAAGGGATAAAATTATACCTGAGAGTACTCTTCTAAATAACGGAAGTTCCATAGAGTATACATTTGTTCGTACAGTTGACCGTCAGGACCGAAAAAGGGGTAAAATACCATCGAACAGACGTGACTTCAAATTTCAGTTTAACAAGCGTGAAAGGCCACAAGATCGCTCGACAATCTTTTCATGTTTAGAGGGTCTGAAAAGGGCTTAAAAGGAGACCCATTATTTTTTGGGGAGTCCTGAGGGTGAGATCAAGAGTGAAGAAGAATCATGCAAATGAGGCTCAAACTCATATTCAGGAAAGACTATAAGGACTCCCGAGCCTACAGTGTTTTAGAGACGGCATGGACACCATAATTCAACCAGGACCTACCTAGGGCATCCATGTTCTAGTAAGCTCTACCACCAAGGTGCGACACTTCTAAAGAAGATATGATGGTTCTGTGTCACAACCTGATTGGATCGATCCTATGGAAGAGAAAAAAGACAACGAGACACAAAAGTCGGGGTAGTAACCTAACCTATATGCTCAAGTTGATTCTTGGAAAAAATTTCATGGACCATCAAAATTTCCTCAAAACTCAAAAAATATGTCCCAATACCCAATCAAATCCCTCCCATATAACTCCTAAATCACTCTAAATGGTTTTTGGTATAAATAAAATGATAACGGAGGCCAAAAAAATGACAAAAAGAGGCCAAAAAGTCTATAAATAGAAGTTGACAGCTCATTATCACCATTGTTGATTTGGAAATTGACTCTGGAGCCAAAAGACCCCCTTTGATAAAAACGGTGATTCCGGGAGCTACAGTGGACGAAAAAAACTTCCTCTTGGACCAAGTAAGTACAAACTCCCCTATCTAGCTATTCAATTCTTTATTTTTGCTTTTGATTTCATTTTTTGGGTGGGCGTCAACCTTTAAAAGGTCGGCCCTAGGTCCACGCGGGCTGTCTCTGGATAGGCTGCATGTACACTCGGGCAGAGTAAAACCTACCCGTGTGTACACGCGACTGTCACCTAGACAGCACATGTGGACCCCCTTTTATAGACAAAAAGAACTAAAGAGAACTCACTCACCCTCCTAAACTTTTTATGTTGGCAGGATGTATGTCCACTGGAGGGAAAGGGAGCATGAAGAAGTTAGTGAGTTGGTTGCGGGAAATCCGAATGTCGTGGCCGCGTTGATGCAATGTGGTTTGCTAAAGTTCTTTCTGTGTCCATTTATGTGAGTGCAACCAAGGCTACTGAATGCCTTGGTTGACTATTGTCACCCTGATGCAGACGCCTTCATGCTAGAGGGGCAATCACTGGTGCCCACCACCGAGGATACCTACTTTTTGACTGGCCTCTCAAGGAGAAGGGAACCGGTCAATTTCAAGACATTTCCATCGGGGCCGCTTAACATAGAGAAATTGATAGCCCTGCACTATGAGGCTGGGACAAACTGTTTGATCTCCCAGGTGACCATAAGTAAGATTATTGACCTATCGCTGCAAGCGATATTATTGCTCATTGGGTAGATTATCGGTTCAGCAGCCTTGCATCAGGCGTCCCACGCATAGATGAACTATGCTATCCAGTGCTTGAATGCACAATTTTTTGACTGGAGTACCACACTACTGGAGTGTATGAAGAGGCAATTGACAGATTGTCGTCAGCGGACACAGAGGAACTTCGGGTTCGGGACCATTTTGTGTTCCTTCTTTTTAGAGAGAGTTCTGAGATTTAGTCCTCGGGTAGTGGTATGAGGACATCAGGCCTCGTTTCCTGCAGTATGTAGATGGGCAGTATTATTGTCGTAAGTGGAAGGACCAATGAGTCCTTCGATGATGACTTTTTTGCATGGTTGTCACGGCAGATCCTTGTGATCGAGGATTACCCATATGCAGGGATAGACTTTTCTAGAGATCCTGAGATACTCATGCCTCTTGGTGAGGAGAGAGGGGAGATGGGTAAGTCTCCACCTTTGTAGTCTTTTTTTGTTGTATATGTAATTTTTATGTCATTTTTGTTATATATATCATTTTTTTATATGCTGGAGTATTTGACGGATATATGTTTGTTGCATGCAGATGTGGGACCAATGCGACCTGTCGATTATGCACGGAACAGGCGTCGTCCTCGGCCATAGGCCGCAACTACCACTGTCGGGGGACCAACAGTAGTAGGAAACCTCCCAGCCAGGGAGGCTGAGAGGGTACTTGGACGAGTTGAGTGGAACTTTACTGCACTCACTCGCATAATCCCGATGGCAGAGATTGAGGACCTACCACCATCCATGCATCCTCATGTAGTGGGGGCACCTTGGACATGAATCCGATTGTTTAGGCGTTTAGCCCATGTTGTGGACCAGTATAACAGGGCCCATAGGCCCTAAACCTATTTAGACTTTTTACGTGCCATGAGCACTAATTGTATATATTTTTTGAGGGCATAAGCCCTATGACTCGTTATTGGTCCTATTTTTGAGGCGCTTGCGTCCATCTATGTACTGTGGGTACTTTATGATATTATATATGGTTTTTTTATCTTTTGTGTCTTATGGATCATGTGTGCAAAAATGTATTTACATGCTTATGTCAATGTTCTTTCATATGTGTGCAAGATGTCAATCTAAAATTTGATTTGTTAGAGTATCTGTAATTTGGTTTAATCTCCTAGGAACATGAAAATATGTAATATAATCAAAGTTTCATTCTAAGAGACGTACCTTAAGGAATCGTCGGTGTAAGGTTGGATCATGAACCCGGTATACTCTGTTTAACTGAGACACAACCAGTTGAGCGTCGAGATAGACCCGGAGATGAGAGATACCCAATGAAAAGGCGTCATGAAGCAACTCAATAACTGCACTATACTCAGCGACATTATTTGTGGTGTCACCTAAGCATATACCTCTGGAAGATAACAATTGGCCCTGAGGTGTAAAGATTGCCCAAGCTGCGGAGGAAAGCCTCCGAGTGTGCCGACTAGCGCCATCCGCATACCCAACGAACACCTCGGAATCATTTGACATCTGCCATATTGAAGAAATATAACATCAATGACACGTCCATAACATTTAAAAGAAACTAAAAAGTAATAGTACAAAGACTATACATATGTTACAAAAAGTTACCCAAAGTGACCTGCCTATGAGTAATACTTCTTGAGGTAGATCTCGTTTATAGGCTCTCCCAAAGCATTCCCTTCAAAATCAACCAGATGATAAGTGCCCTTTTTTAATACCTCTTTTATGATGAAAGGTCTGAACCACATGGGTTTGAATTTTCCTGCCCCTAGGGGGTCCTTATCTTGGTCATAGACCAGGACAAGGTCACCTTCAGAGAAAATCCGAGGACAAATGGACCTATCATACTGACACTTGACCTTATGTTTGTGAGCCTCATTGGCTAGGGTTGCATCACGACACTACTCATTGAGTTGCTCAAGGTATACTAACCGTTCTTCAAGTGGAGAAGTGTCTGGAAATAATTGTACTGCCAATTTTAGAGATGGGATCTGACATTCGATGGGAAAGACTGCCTCCAGCCTGTAAACTATTTGAAAAGGTGAGAAATCGGCTGCAGTCTTAACAGATGTCCGGTAAGCCCATAATGTCGAGTATAACATCAAATGCCAATTTGACTTGGCTGAGTTGATAGTTCATTGTAGAATAGTCTTAAGAGTTCTGTTTACATCTTCCACCTGCCCATTGGCTTGGGGGTAGTAGGGTGATGAATTCTCTTGTCATAACCCAAGATTTAATGTTAATTCATTCATTATTTGGTTCTGAAAGTGACTGCCATGGTCAGTAACAATCTCTTTCAGGACACCGAACCTTGCTATGACCTAGTTGAATAAAAATAGAGTTGCAGTCTCTCCATCATCTTTAAACGTTGGCATAGCTTTGACCCACTTAGTGAAGTAGTATACAGCTACGATGATATAGCGGTGCCCCCTTGTTGAAGGGGGGTTGCAAGTAGTGTAATCAATCCCCCACTTGGTGAAGGGACCAACTGTGATGATAGGAAACATGGGAGCGGGATGTGCCCTCATCTTCCGAGAGAATATTTGGCACGGATGGCACTTCTTGACCGATTCAATACAATCTTTGATAAGTGTCGACCAGAAGTAACCTACTCATAGAATCTTTTGGGTTGTTTCCAACCTAGACAAATGACCGCCACAAGCTCCGATATGGAAATCGTTGAGCACAATGACTGCCTCCTCATGTGTGAGACATCGACGTAAGATGCAGTATACACCTCTCTGATACAATGTATCATCGAGTATGAGATAATTATTAGCTTGATGGCATATACGTCGGCCCTCATCATGAGAAGAAGAAGTGGGGCACTTCAAAGCCTGGAGATAGATAATTATATCTCTGTACCAGGGATCTGAAGATGTGATCAAAAACATATCTCCCCGGATAGGTGATTCTTCAGGCACAACGTCACCAGACTCAACCGGAAGTTTTGAAATAAGCTCTGCGAAGACCAATGACTTTTTGGACTTTGCTGAAACGAAGTCTAAGTCAAACTCCTAGAGCATGACTATCTGTTTACTGATTTTTCTGCCTATAACCCATTGTGTCAACATGTACTGGAATGGATTCACGACAGCAATGATGCTAGTCTTGCGAAACAGAACATAATGACGGAACCGTTGAACAGCATGAACTGCTGCCAATGCAAGTTTTTCAATATGAGAATAACTGAGTTCCGGTCCTATGAGGCCTCGGCTCAGGTAATAGATCACGTATTCTGAGAGAGAATCATCTTCCTGAACTAAAACCATGCCAATTGTTGACTCTGTTGCATCCAGATATAATAAGAAATCTTTGTTATAGTTAGGTGGCCGGAGCAAAGGAGCGGTTGTGAGGGAATGTTTTAATGCGTCGAAAGAGCGTTGAGCGGCATCGTCCCAGTAAAAAGGAATTTCTTTCTTCAATAAGTGCATAAATCCCTTGGTGATTTCGACATAGTTGGTGATGAAGCATCGTAAAAAGTTTGCCTTGCCTTGTAGACTCTGAACTTGAAGGATTGTGTGTGGGGGGGGAAACTATATTATTGCATCCACCTTGAGAGGATCGACCATGATCCCTGTTGTTGATACGATGAAACCTAACAAACGTCCTAACGTTACGCAGAAGCCAGACTTGTTTGGATTTAAGCAAATCCAAAAGTAGTGACAGCGTTTGAAGATAAGTCTAAGGTGTGTGGGATGATCCGTTCTCTTGTGAGATCATGATGCTAGATCATCTAGATAGGCCTCAACTATATGCTTGATATCATGAAAAGAAAAATACATGGCCCGTTGGAATGTGGCTCCAGCATTTTTAAGACCAAAAGGCATTTTACGATATGTGACTGTACCCCAAGGACAAATGAATGTCGTTTTGTGTTGGTCTTCGGGTTTGATTTGGATTTGATTATATCCCGAAAAACTGTCCATGAAAGAAAAGGCTTCACAACCAGCACATTCATCAATGATATGGTCGATGAATGGTGTTGGAAAATTATCTTTGAGACATGCCTTGTTCAAATCATGGAAGTCGGTACATACACGAATCGTGCCTTGTTTTTTATTGACCGGCACAGGATTTGACACCCATTGAGTCAAATGGATAGGATAGATAAAACCTGCCTTTAGCAATTTCTCAACCTCAATCTTGATGATTATTGATTTCTTGGGATTAACTGGATGAAGCTTCTATCGAACAGGCTTGGCATTAGGATACGTTGTGATTTCATGTTCAACTATTTTTGGATCGATACCTGGCATTTCCTCATAAGACCAGGCAAAAACGTCGCAGAATTCTTTGAAAAGATCTGTGTAGATTTGAATCTCTTTGGGGGAGAAATCTGCTCCGACGAAAGTGTTCTCCATGACGCTAGGGTTTCGGGAGATGTTGATTGGTATAGTTTCATCGATAGTTTCCATATTGCCCTCGGCATAAATTTCATGTGTAGCTAAGAGATTAATAGGACACGACTGATCTCCCGTCATGGTCACGGTGAATTCTCCTACTTCGATTCGGCTTAACTCTAGGAGAAAATATGATCTATGATGAAGATCTTCCCAAGGTTTGTTTAGACTAGTCATTTCTTCGATTACTGCTTCATCAGAAGGCAAGACTAAGTCTAACGAATCGATGTTAGTGAGAGAACCCTGAGCCCAAATAGGCTCTAGAAGTGGATCTAACTCTTGTGCAGGAGTCAGATCAGTGTTAGCTGAAGCTTGTTGGACTAAAGAGTACGCTACTTCAGTGGTAGACAAGGGCATGGACATGCCTGGGTGCCCTGTCTCATCCATCGTGGCCGATGGGGAAGGAATTATCCATGGATCCTCGAAGTAAGTCGTGTGGAACGACGAAACTTGAAAAATCTCAACCTTAGGGTGATTGGATATAAATTTGATGTCATCGTGAGGGGGCGGGTAATCGAAGGTACCCATCAAGGATGGGCACAAACCAACTCCTACGTTAATGACACCTGGTTGAGGATTATCAATCATCGGGACCGTGGATGCCCCCACAGGAGGGTCAGGTCTGGAGAAAGACAATCGATCGATGGTCACTATCCGGCCCTCGTGTGGAAACAACAAGACCCGAAAAACTGTAGCTACCACAGCTTGCATACCATAAGTCCAACTCCTTCCTAACAAGAGGTTATAGTTGAGGGGATCATCGACTAACTCTACTTTGACACACATGGTCTTCCCTCCTAACTACACAGGGAAAGAAGGAACGATGCCATGTGGTCGGAATGAATAACCGTCGAAAGCAGTGAGGAGAGTAGGTGATGGAGACAAAACGGGCTGGACAATGGCCTTCCAACATGCCACTGACATAATGCATGTCAAAGTGCCCTCATCGACCACCGTGCAGAAGATATTTCATGTAAAAAATTTCATGGGATAAGCCACTACTATCTTAAATGCTACGTGGTAAGGCAAACGAGGTTTTAAGTCGGTTGTATCTAACATGATGGTCCCTGGATTACAAGTCTCAGTAGAGCCTAAAGCGGTTAACAAATCTTTCCTTTGAGAAGGGCATCTTTGGAGGACCTCCAAAGTAGACATCGCACAAGGGGTTTGTGATAAATCCTCCACCACAGAGTAGTTCTGTGTGGCCCTTTTGTTTGGGTTATGAGAAGCATTTTTAAATGCACCTTTTGGAATGCGTGTCATTGTTTCTCCCAATGTCTTCTCAATCTGTAGAGGAAGAGATGGGAAGTCAGCTTCCTTACCCTTCTCATAAGCACTTGGTTTACTATAGTCGTGTGCTCTAGTTGATATAAAAGCATCACCCCTAACCATATATATGTTCGCAGATGCGGGGTTGTTCAGAGGCGGGTAGGTTTCTTGGCTGCCCCCTTCCGTTCTTGCAGAGGTTTGAGTTAGATTTTTCCCATGTTGAAATGGATTAGTCAACATTGCCTGCTATTGTTGTGTAACAAATTTTTGGGCCTCTGTAAGTCGAGGACATAGATGGGTCAGGTGGTCTTCCGCGCGCAAGTTGCATGGATACCTCACCTTCTGTTTTTCAGTGTTGTCCCTGCCAGCATTATCCTTGGGTTTTTTTTCCCCCTTACCCTTCTTTCGTTGTTTTTTCTTCCCTTCAGGCTACTGGGTGGCCTTTGGGTTAGTTGACTGCATTGTGTGTACTTCCGATGTTTTGGTAGGGGGAGTAGCCAAAGAAATAGTTTGGTTGGACGTTGTGTGTTGTATAGGTAACTTCTAAAACTGCTTCATCAATTTCTCAGCGGGCTTTGTTTGTGTTGAACCAACAAATACCATCGACATGTGGTCTAGCTCTCTGTCTAGTTTTATCCAGTATTGAACATGGCTCATCTGGCAAGATGGTGTATGATAAACTGGACTGAGAATAGATGAGCTCAAACTATTGAGCCCTCATGATGGTATCTTCTTTAGAGAAACATTCGGATGTTGCGACATCTTTGGATAACTGCAGGACCAAAGACTTAAGGAACCACTCAAGCAGGAATGCTGGTGGGACTGGTACCTTGATTAAACTCTTTCGGTGTCTCCATTCTCGGATGTGATCAGAGATATGGTCCGTTGTTTTCTGTTCAAAATTGGTGAGAAGCTTTGTGCCAGCATCGTATCTCATAGGTAACTGGAAATGGTTCAGGAAAGCCATTTCCAGTTCACCAAAAGAACAGTATCTTGAGCGATCGAGCTCAATGTACCATTTCGCAGCACTCCCAATGAGAGTACGTTGAAACAATCGCAATTGTACGGAGTCATCCTTTAATGATTTAAATGAGCACCAAAGATGGAAGGTAGTCACATGATCTCCTGGATATTCATTAGGCTTGGCTTCGAACTTTGGAATGTCTGAAGGCAACTTCGTCGGCATAGGAGGCCAACGTGGATCATGACAAATAGGCTCATTCAACAACCTTGTCAAATCTAGCAAGTGTAAAGTCGCCAGGAAAGTAGTTTGGGTTGTTGGTGATAACCTGGGAAAAAGGGGCATGGAGTTTGACTGGCACCAGGTTGCCAAGAAAAGTTTGGCTGTTGGCCCGGATTCTGGTAGAAACCATGTCCCTGGCCAGCGTATGGATTTTGCATATGTGGAGACATCATTGGCTGATTTCCCAAATAGGACATAGATTGTTGGGCATGCATTATATTTGAAGGACTTTGGGAAGGATTACCCCATGTCGGTCCCGTGGGGATAGGCATAGTAGTTTTTCTAGGGTTCCATTGATTGTGGAAATAATTACCCCAGATCGGCATTCCGGATGAGGGAATGGATCCCTGCCCTGACTTCCAAGGTCCTACTAGGTTTGCCCCCTATGCAGGAATAGTACCCTGCATAGGAGTAGATTGTCCAAAAATGGGGTTGCCCCTAGTCGGGAAAGAGACTAACGAGAAGGTGTTGTTACCAAAATTTCCATTCAAAGAAAACGGTGTCGAACCCACTGGTATACTATGCGAAGGTGGTCCTTGACTCCCTGCTCCAAATAAACTATTGTGTGTAGGTTGCCCGGTGGATTGTTGATGCAAGCCACCGAGTGAAGGGGACGAAGGAGGGATATGACCTCCTCCATAAAGGAAAGTGTTAAAAGGAGCAGGAGTTCCCCCCATGTGACCTTGCAGAGGAGCGCTAGAGCTCCCTGCCCCCAGACCCAAAGTCTATAAAGTGGAGTAGGAAAGTACAAGACTTGTACTCGAACTAGGCATCCCATATGAGAATGGAGGGCCTGTCGCACTAGGTGTGAAAGGGGTTGTGGTCGCCACCAAAGATGGGATCGGACCACTGTGAGAAGTAGTTGAGGTCGAGACCACGGTGGCTCGAACCAACGATGATGGGTTAGAAGGTGAAATCTCTCCTGTGGTGACAACCATAGTGGGAATTGAAGAATTCCCAGAAGGAGTAACAGCATTTGTTTCCATTGCTATGTGCGACACTGTCTGGCGCTCATAAAATTGTATTGGTACAATAAAAGGTGCCAATAAATCAATGGTTGGGGTTTCAACCAGGCCAAGAGTGGTTGCCTCAACGTCCAAAATGGTTGATTCCTCTGGGGGTTGGTCGGGCATAATGGTTTGTAACCAGGTCGCTTCAAAAGACCCTTGTTGGTCTAGCTTTCGCCTTAATGGTGGCGAGGGTGGCTCCAATGTAACCGGCGGCAGGCTAAGAAGCCTTCATGACCGGTGGAGCTTGGGATCCTCCACTGTGTGATAAGATCCAAGACACTCTAAGGTAGTCTAAATGTTCAAAAGTAACACACACTAAAAAAATTCCCTAGAAGATAAGACAGGCAAAACACTAAATTAATTGGAAGAACAGTTACAACAACCAACACTAGAGAAACTTACCAATGCAAGTGCAACTCGAACACGGAAGAACCCTCTGGGTATACTATGAAAATCATGGCCTGATGTCTATCCTAGGTACCATGGTATACCCCCGTAGCCACCTATGTATGTCCCTAAAAAAGATTGGCAACTAGGTTGCCAACGCGCGAACAGTCACCAGGCGGGTAGAGTCGAAAGTTGGGTAGACCACAATGAGAAGGGTATCAAGCCCGAAACCTATCAAGGGTATCGAGAGAAAATGGTCTAGAAGACAACTGAGGACCTCAAATGGATTCGAGACCCATGAATCCCTGTGGAAAATGAAAATGACAGAATCCCAAAACAAGCCCTCTATATGTGTTCTCCACTACGATTGGTCCAGCTTTGGAGGGGTTATCTACGCTACCTTTCCACACATGACCTCGTGTTTATCCCCTATGTTAGAGGGGGGGTCCCAGATAACTTTCACGACACTAGACTTAGATACTCCCTATCTCAGACTCCAATGTTTGATTTTAAATGGCCTTGAAGAGTTTCCTCTCCAACCTAATCCAAGGCCCTAATCCTAAACTAGTTGGTGAACCCGAACATAAAATTCTAGTAGATTTTAAATTTAGTGTTAATTTTATGGCTTTGTCTTACATCAAGGGGTATGAAGGTGAAACTAATGATGTGAAAAAGACAAAAGAAATGAATGAATAAAAAAAACTGGAAACAAAACTTTTACTTAATGAAAAATTTCAACAACTTTTCAAAAAAAAAAAATTAACTTTTCTAAGATTTTGGACAGCAAACTCAAAGGAATTTCACTCGACTACGAGCTACTTATGATATAAGTGAACTCCAAAAACTTATAAAATACACGATTTTTCCTTGGCTAATAATGCAAAAACACACTCTTCAACCAAACAAGAAAATGAAAAGAGATTCTTTTTTTTATTTAAATGCTAGTAAAGCAAGAAAGGAAAAATACCGACAAGCAAAAACCAAGAAAAACAATTCTGGCCTAAACGCAAATCGCAAAGAATTAGGTCGATAATCACACACTAGCAAAAAAAAAAATTTAAAACAATGACTCTCACACTTGTCTAAAAACCTTAAAAATTCTTTTATTTTTATGACAACTTTTTTTAACTGAGAAAAAGCATGCTAAGGGTAATATTAATCCTAAGCTATTGACTACTCCAACAGAGATTCAAACACCTGAGAGGAATAATTCTTATCAAAGGAAAGGATGACTGCCTTACCCTCAACAAAAAGTATCCTGCACAAGCACGTGACTGATACTCAAACAGCACACATGTTGGATAGAGACAGAGGGCATGTACACGTGGGTTGACCTTATACAGGCCACGTGTATATCTAAATTCTGAGAAAAAATTAAAACAAACAGACCAAACCAAGAAGATCCCACTGATATTGATAACCAGGATCCCTTGAAGGCTTGGACACTCTTTTTGACAGAAAAACAAATAATGTAAGGAAAAAATGATAAGGCAAAAACAATATGAGATAGGACTGCTAGCAACCAAGACTCAGACAGAATTCCAGAAAACCCCCTGAGAATGTGTGATTCTGATAGGGAAGAGGATGACTGCCTCTCAAGTTCTCTGAACTCTACACGCTACTGCTACCTCTTCAGCTAGCGTTCACATGCGGGTTGTAAGAGAGTAGGGCGTGGGCACACCTGTGCAGATCTTATGCAAGCCGTGTGTACCTCTATGGGTCCTGACAAACACAGTCAAGCAAATCAGAGAAAGCTGGTATGGAAAACCAGACTCTCTGCTATCCTAGACCTTACAGAAACTAAAAGAAAAAACAGGCAAGAAAAACTAGTCTTTAAAACTACCCAAAAACTAAATAAAATTCCAGGAACCCTAGAGAGTGTCCCCAGTATGGTCTCCAATTTTGTTGTGGGGAAAATCTCCCTACGGACTAGCAAATAGAGTTCAGAATTTGCATGCAGATATGACTGAAGAGAAATTTCTTTCTACCTTCATCCCTAGATTTAAATCCCCTTTTCTTAGTAAATGCATGGAAAGATCAACCTACCTTGTTCCCGATGTTTGATGTTTATCCTCCATTGTACTTGATGACTTGTTCGCAATACTCCTTCCAAAGCTG
The DNA here is from genome assembly GCA_009831015.1 of Picea engelmannii. Lineage (NCBI taxonomy): Eukaryota > Viridiplantae > Streptophyta > Pinopsida > Pinales > Pinaceae > Picea > Picea engelmannii. The sequence goes on from ML821501.1 coordinate 62,919, forward strand.
ACCTGCATCCAAGACAAGCAACAACTATGCATGCATCCTACTTATATACTAATGGGTTAGAAATCCAAACATATACTAATCAAACTATAAAAAGTTCATGAATTGGGATAGGAAAATCATTTTCTTTATTACTTTGAATGAGTCAACTTACAAAAGTTGAGACCGGCCATCGCTCCTCGAACCTGATCCTGGGATCCTCTTCTTCTATCCTTCAACTGCTTTTCTTTGAATCTCCTTTGGCACAAGGAAAGGCTAAAGGGTTGGGACAATGGGAATACATAAATGGGCAGAGTTTCTTTGTTATATTTTTCCTCCTTTCAAATGGGACCCCTACCCCTTCTTTTATAGGCTAGAAGGAGCTAGGTATTTGGATGAACCCTCGGCCATGCATGGCCGAGAGTTTCAGTTAACTCACCCATAGCTTTTGTGCTATGTCGGCAACTTTCCTTTTTTGTGCTTTTTTCAGTCCATGTGGGCTGTTTTGGGTCAGCCAGCGTGTACACACATGCAGTAATGGATTAGGGCGCGTGGGCCTTTATAAAAGAGGATTTTCAAAGAGTTGTTCAACAGTGCTTTGGCAAAGAAGGGATATGAGTTGGCCTGATGCCAGGTAATCATGTGTGGTGCAATTTAGGGTTATAACACTCTCACTCGTGTAGTACCCATGGAAAAGATAGAGGACCTTCCCCCGGACATGCAACCACATGTAGTAGGGGTGCCCAGGACTTGGGTCCAGTTGTTCAGGCATCTTGCGAACGTCGTATTTCATTACAATAGGACCAATAGGCCAAGAACATATTTAATTTTGGACCACTCACATGCCGAGGGAACTTGTTGTACTATGTATTGAGGGCTTGAGCCGAGCGATGTATACCGGCTCTATTTGAGGTTTTATGGCCCACTTTGTACTTATGCCACTATTTTTTGGGATAAATTATATATACAT
>ML821501.1:63914-74238 GCA_009831015.1 Picea engelmannii
GTATTTACATGCTTATGTCAATGTTCTTTCATATGTGTGCAAGATGTCAATCTAAAATTTGATTTGTTAGAGTATCTGTAATTTGGTTTAATCTCCTAGGAACATGAAAATATGTAATATAATCAAAGTTTCATTCTAAGAGATGTACCTTAAGGAATCGTCGGTGTAAGGTTGGATCATGAACCCGGTATAATCTGTTTAACTGAGACACAACCAGTTGAGCGTCGAGATAGACCCGGAGATGAGAGATACCCAATGACAAGGCGTCATGAAGCAACTCAATAACTGCACTATACTCAGCGACATTATTTGTGGTGTCACCTAAGCATATACCTCTGGAAGATAACAATTGGCCCTGAGGTGTAAAGATTGCCCAAGCTGCGGAGGCAAGCCTCCGAGTGTGCCGACTAGCGCCATCTGCATACCCAACGAACACCTCGGAATCATTTGACATCTGCCATATTGAAGAAATATAACATCAATGACAGGTCCATAACATTTAAAAAAAACTAAAAAGTAATAGTACAAAGACTATACATATGTTACAAAAAGTTACCCACAGTGACCTGCCTATGAGTAATACTTCTTGAGGTAGAGCCCATTTCTAGGCTCTGCCAAAGCATTCCCTTCAAAATCAACCAGACGATAAGTGCCCTTTTTTAATACCTCTTTTATGATGAAAGGTCCGAACCACATGGGTTTGAATTTTCCTGCCCCTAGGGGGTCCTTATCTTGGTCATAGACCAGGACAAGGTCACCTTCAGAGAAAATCCGAGGACGAATGGACCTATCATACTAACACTTGACCTTATGTTTGTGAGCCTCATTGGCTAGGGTCGCATCACGACACTGCTCATTGAGCTGCTCAAGGTATACTAACTGTTCTTCAAGTGGAGAAGTGTCTGGAAATAATTGTACTGCCAATTTTAGAGATGGGATCTGACATTCGATGGGAAAGACTGCCTCCAGCCTGTAAACTATTTGAAAAGGTGAGAAACCAGTTGCAGTCTTAACAGATGTCCGGTAAGCCCATAATGTCGAGTATAACATCAAATGCCAATTTGACTTGGCTGAGTTGATAGTTCATTGTAGAATAGTCTTAAGAGTTTTGTTTACATCTTCCACCTGCCCATTGTCTTGGGGGCAGTAGGGTGATGAATTCTCTTGTCATAACCCAAGATTTGATGTTAATTCAGTCATTATTTGGTTCTGAAAGTGACTGCCATGGTCAGTAACAATCTCTTTCAGGACACCGAACCTTGCTATGACCTGGTTGAATAAAAATAGAGTTGCAGTCTCTCCATCATCTTTAAACGTTGGCATAGCTTCGACCCACTTAGTGAAGTAGTCTACAGCTACGATGATATAGCGGTGCCCCCTTGTTGAAGGGGGGTTGCAAGTAGTGTAATCAATCCCCCACTTGGTGAAGGGACCAACTGTGATGATAGGAAACATGGGAGCGGGATGTGCCATCATCTTCCGAGAGAATATTTGGCACGGATGGAACTTCTTGACCGATTCAATACAATCTTTGATAAGTGTCGGCCAGAAGTAACCTACTCATAGAATCTTTTGGGTGGTTTCCAACCCAGACAAATGACCGCCACAAGCTCCGATATGAAAATCGTTGAGCACAATGACTGCCTCCTCATGTGTGAGACATCGACGTAAGATGCAGTCTACACCTCTCCGATACAATGTATCATCGAGTATGAGATAATTATTAGCCTAATGGCATATACGTCGACGCTCATCATGAGAAGCAGAAGTGGGGCACTTCAAATTCTGTAGATAGATAATTATATCTCTGTACCAGGGATCTGAAGATGTGATCAAAAACATATCTCCCCGGATAGGTGATTCTTCAGGCACAACGTCACCAGACTCAACCGGAAGTTTTGAAATAAGCTCTGCAAAGACCAATGACTTTTTGGACTTTGTTGAAACGAAGTCTAAGTCAAACTCCTGGAGCATAAATATCTGTCTACTGATTTTTCCGCCTAAAACCCATTGTGTCAACATGTACTGGAATGGATTTACGACAGCAATGATGCTGGTCTTGCGAAACAGAACATAATGACAGAACCGTTGAACAGCATGAACTGCTGCCAACGCAAGTTTTTCAATATGAGAATAACTGAGTTCCGGTCCTACGAGGCCTCGGCTCAGGTAATAGATCACGTATTCTGAGAGAGAATCATCTTCCTGAACTAAAACCATGCCAATGGTTGACTCTGATGCAGCCAGATATAATAAGAAATATTTGTTATAGTTAGGTGGCCGGAGCAAAGGGGCAGTTGTGAGGGAATGTTTTAATGCGTCGAAAGAGCATTGAGCGACATCGTCCCAGTAAAAAGGAATGTCTTTCTTCAATAAGTGCATAAATCCCTTGGTGATTTCGACATAGTTGGTGATGAAGCATCGTAAAAAGTTTGTCTTGCCTTGTAGACTCTGAACTTGAAGGATTGTGTGTGGGGGGGGCAACTGGATTATTGAATCCACCTTGAGAGGATCGACCATGATCCCTATTGTTGATACAATGAAACCTAACAAACGTCCTGACGTTACGCAAAAGCCACACTTGTTTGGATTCAAGCAAATCCAAAAGTAGTGACAGTGTTTGAAGATAAGTCTAAGGTGTGTGGGATGATCCGTTCTCTTGTGAGATCATGATGCTAGATCATCTAGATAGGCCTCAACTATATGCTTGAGATCATGAAAAGAAAAAGACATGGCCCGCTGGAATGTGGCTCCAGCATTTTTAAGACCAAAAGGCATTTTACGATATGTGACTGTACCCCAAGGACAAATGAATGTCGTTTTGTGTTGGTCTTCGGGTTTGATTTGGATTTGATTATATCCCGAAAAATTATCCATGAAAGAAAAGGCTTCACAACCAGCACATTCATCAATGATCTAGTCGATGAATGGTGTTGGAAAATTATTTTTGAGACATGCCTTGTTCAAATCATGGAAGTCGGTACATACACGAATCGTGCCTTGTTTTTTATTGACCGGCACAAGATTTGACACCCATTGAGTCAAATGGATAGGATAGATAAAACCTGCCTTTAGCAATTTATCAACCTCAATCTTGATGGTTGTTGATTTCTTGGGATTAACTGGACGAAGCTTCTATCGAACAGCCTTGGAATTAGGATATGTTGTGATTTCATGTTCAACTATTTTTGGATCGATACCTGGCATTTCCTCATAAGACCAAGCAAAAACGTCGCGGAATTCTTTGAAAATATTTGTGTAGATTTGAATCTCTTTGGGGGAGAAATCTTCTCCGACGAAAGCGTTCTCCACGACGCCAGGGTTTCGGGAGATGTTGATTGGTATAGTTTCATTGATAGTTTCCATATTTCCCTCAGCATAAATTTCATGTGTAGCTAAGAGATTAATAGGACATGACTAATCTCCCGTCATGGTCATGGTGAATTCTCCTTCTTCGATTCGGCTTAACTCTAGGAGAAAATATGATCTGTGATGAAGATCTTCCCAAGGTTTGTCCAAACTAGTCATTTCTTCGATTACTACTTCATCAGAAGGCAATACTAAGTCTAACGAATCGATGTTAGCGAGAGAACCCTGAGCCCAAATAGGCTCTAGAAGTGGATATAACTCTTGTGCAGGAGTCAGATCAGTGTTAGCTGAAGCTTGTTGGACTAAAGAGTACGCTACTTCAGCGGTAGACAAGGGCATGGACATGCCTGGGTGCCCTGTCTCATCCATCGTGGCCGATGGGGAAGGAATTATCCATGGATCCTCGAAGTAAGTCGTGTGGAACGACGAAACTTGAAAAATCTCAACCTTAGGGTGATTGGATATAAATTTGATGTCATCGTGAGGGGGCGGGTAATCGAAGGTACCCATCAAGGATGGGCACAAACCAACTCCTACGTTAATGACACCTGGTTGAGGATTATCAATCATCGGGACCGTGGATGCCCCCACAGGAGGGTCAGGTCTGGAGAAAGACAATCGATCGATGGTCACTATCCGGCCCTCGTGTGGAAACAACAAGACCCGAAAAACTGTAGCTACCACAGCTTGCATACCATAAGTCCAACTCCTTCCTAACAAGAGGTTATAGTTGAGGGGATCATCGACTAACTCTACTTTGACACACATGGTCTTCCCTCCTAACTACACAGGGAAAGAAGGAACGATGCCATGTGGTCGGAATGAATAACCGTCGAAAGCAGTGAGGAGAGTAGGTGATGGAGACAAAACGGGCTGGACAATGGCCTTCCAACATGCCACTGACATAATGCATGTCAAAGTGCCCTCATCGACCACCGTGCAGAAGATATTTCATGTAAAAAATTTCATGGGATAAGCCACTACTATCTTAAATGCTACGTGGTAAGGCAAACGAGGTTTTAAGTCGGTTGTATCTAACATGATGGTCCCTGGATTACAAGTCTCAGTAGAGCCTAAAGCGGTTAACAAATCTTTCCTTTGAGAAGGGCATCTTTGGAGGACCTCCAAAGTAGACATCGCACAAGGGGTTTGTGATAAATCCTCCACCACAGAGTAGTTCTGTGTGGCCCTTTTGTTTGGGTTATGAGAAGCATTTTTAAATGCACCTTTTGGAATGCGTGTCATTGTTTCTCCCAATGTCTTCTCAATCTGTAGAGGAAGAGATGGGAAGTCAGCTTCCTTACCCTTCTCATAAGCACTTGGTTTACTATAGTCGTGTGCTCTAGTTGATATAAAAGCATCACCCCTAACCATATATATGTTCGCAGATGCGGGGTTGTTCAGAGGCGGGTAGGTTTCTTGGCTGCCCCCTTCCGTTCTTGCAGAGGTTTGAGTTAGATTTTTCCCATGTTGAAATGGATTAGTCAACATTGCCTGCTATTGTTGTGTAACAAATTTTTGGGCCTCTGTAAGTCGAGGACATAGATGGGTCAGGTGGTCTTCCGCGCGCAAGTTGCATGGATACCTCACCTTCTGTTTTTCAGTGTTGTCCCTGCCAGCATTATCCTTGGGTTTTTTTTCCCCCTTACCCTTCTTTCGTTGTTTTTTCTTCCCTTCAGGCTACTGGGTGGCCTTTGGGTTAGTTGACTGCATTGTGTGTACTTCCGATGTTTTGGTAGGGGGAGTAGCCAAAGAAATAGTTTGGTTGGACGTTGTGTGTTGTATAGGTAACTTCTAAAACTGCTTCATCAATTTCTCAGCGGGCTTTGTTTGTGTTGAACCAACAAATACCATCGACATGTGGTCTAGCTCTCTGTCTAGTTTTATCCAGTATTGAACATGGCTCATCTGGCAAGATGGTGTATGATAAACTGGACTGAGAATAGATGAGCTCAAACTATTGAGCCCTCATGATGGTATCTTCTTTAGAGAAACATTCGGATGTTGCGACATCTTTGGATAACTGCAGGACCAAAGACTTAAGGAACCACTCAAGCAGGAATGCTGGTGGGACTGGTACCTTGATTAAACTCTTTCGGTGTCTCCATTCTCGGATGTGATCAGAGATATGGTCCGTTGTTTTCTGTTCAAAATTGGTGAGAAGCTTTGTGCCAGCATCGTATCTCATAGGTAACTGGAAATGGTTCAGGAAAGCCATTTCCAGTTCACCAAAAGAACAGTATCTTGAGCGATCGAGCTCAATGTACCATTTCGCAGCACTCCCAATGAGAGTACGTTGAAACAATCGCAATTGTACGGAGTCATCCTTTAATGATTTAAATGAGCACCAAAGATGGAAGGTAGTCACATGATCTCCTGGATATTCATTAGGCTTGGCTTCGAACTTTGGAATGTCTGAAGGCAACTTCGTCGGCATAGGAGGCCAACGTGGATCATGACAAATAGGCTCATTCAACAACCTTGTCAAATCTAGCAAGTGTAAAGTCGCCAGGAAAGTAGTTTGGGTTGTTGGTGATAACCTGGGAAAAAGGGGCATGGAGTTTGACTGGCACCAGGTTGCCAAGAAAAGTTTGGCTGTTGGCCCGGATTCTGGTAGAAACCATGTCCCTGGCCAGCGTATGGATTTTGCATATGTGGAGACATCATTGGCTGATTTCCCAAATAGGACATAGATTGTTGGGCATGCATTATATTTGAAGGACTTTGGGAAGGATTACCCCATGTCGGTCCCGTGGGGATAGGCATAGTAGTTTTTCTAGGGTTCCATTGATTGTGGAAATAATTACCCCAGATCGGCATTCCGGATGAGGGAATGGATCCCTGCCCTGACTTCCAAGGTCCTACTAGGTTTGCCCCCTATGCAGGAATAGTACCCTGCATAGGAGTAGATTGTCCAAAAATGGGGTTGCCCCTAGTCGGGAAAGAGACTAACGAGAAGGTGTTGTTACCAAAATTTCCATTCAAAGAAAACGGTGTCGAACCCACTGGTATACTATGCGAAGGTGGTCCTTGACTCCCTGCTCCAAATAAACTATTGTGTGTAGGTTGCCCGGTGGATTGTTGATGCAAGCCACCGAGTGAAGGGGACGAAGGAGGGATATGACCTCCTCCATAAAGGAAAGTGTTAAAAGGAGCAGGAGTTCCCCCCATGTGACCTTGCAGAGGAGCGCTAGAGCTCCCTGCCCCCAGACCCAAAGTCTATAAAGTGGAGTAGGAAAGTACAAGACTTGTACTCGAACTAGGCATCCCATATGAGAATGGAGGGCCTGTCGCACTAGGTGTGAAAGGGGTTGTGGTCGCCACCAAAGATGGGATCGGACCACTGTGAGAAGTAGTTGAGGTCGAGACCACGGTGGCTCGAACCAACGATGATGGGTTAGAAGGTGAAATCTCTCCTGTGGTGACAACCATAGTGGGAATTGAAGAATTCCCAGAAGGAGTAACAGCATTTGTTTCCATTGCTATGTGCGACACTGTCTGGCGCTCATAAAATTGTATTGGTACAATAAAAGGTGCCAATAAATCAATGGTTGGGGTTTCAACCAGGCCAAGAGTGGTTGCCTCAACGTCCAAAATGGTTGATTCCTCTGGGGGTTGGTCGGGCATAATGGTTTGTAACCAGGTCGCTTCAAAAGACCCTTGTTGGTCTAGCTTTCGCCTTAATGGTGGCGAGGGTGGCTCCAATGTAACCGGCGGCAGGCTAAGAAGCCTTCATGACCGGTGGAGCTTGGGATCCTCCACTGTGTGATAAGATCCAAGACACTCTAAGGTAGTCTAAATGTTCAAAAGTAACACACACTAAAAAAATTCCCTAGAAGATAAGACAGGCAAAACACTAAATTAATTGGAAGAACAGTTACAACAACCAACACTAGAGAAACTTACCAATGCAAGTGCAACTCGAACACGGAAGAACCCTCTGGGTATACTATGAAAATCATGGCCTGATGTCTATCCTAGGTACCATGGTATACCCCCGTAGCCACCTATGTATGTCCCTAAAAAAGATTGGCAACTAGGTTGCCAACGCGCGAACAGTCACCAGGCGGGTAGAGTCGAAAGTTGGGTAGACCACAATGAGAAGGGTATCAAGCCCGAAACCTATCAAGGGTATCGAGAGAAAATGGTCTAGAAGACAACTGAGGACCTCAAATGGATTCGAGACCCATGAATCCCTGTGGAAAATGAAAATGACAGAATCCCAAAACAAGCCCTCTATATGTGTTCTCCACTACGATTGGTCCAGCTTTGGAGGGGTTATCTACGCTACCTTTCCACACATGACCTCGTGTTTATCCCCTATGTTAGAGGGGGGGTCCCAGATAACTTTCACGACACTAGACTTAGATACTCCCTATCTCAGACTCCAATGTTTGATTTTAAATGGCCTTGAAGAGTTTCCTCTCCAACCTAATCCAAGGCCCTAATCCTAAACTAGTTGGTGAACCCGAACATAAAATTCTAGTAGATTTTAAATTTAGTGTTAATTTTATGGCTTTGTCTTACATCAAGGGGTATGAAGGTGAAACTAATGATGTGAAAAAGACAAAAGAAATGAATGAATAAAAAAAACTGGAAACAAAACTTTTACTTAATGAAAAATTTCAACAACTTTTCAAAAAAAAAAAATTAACTTTTCTAAGATTTTGGACAGCAAACTCAAAGGAATTTCACTCGACTACGAGCTACTTATGATATAAGTGAACTCCAAAAACTTATAAAATACACGATTTTTCCTTGGCTAATAATGCAAAAACACACTCTTCAACCAAACAAGAAAATGAAAAGAGATTCTTTTTTTTATTTAAATGCTAGTAAAGCAAGAAAGGAAAAATACCGACAAGCAAAAACCAAGAAAAACAATTCTGGCCTAAACGCAAATCGCAAAGAATTAGGTCGATAATCACACACTAGCAAAAAAAAAAATTTAAAACAATGACTCTCACACTTGTCTAAAAACCTTAAAAATTCTTTTATTTTTATGACAACTTTTTTTAACTGAGAAAAAGCATGCTAAGGGTAATATTAATCCTAAGCTATTGACTACTCCAACAGAGATTCAAACACCTGAGAGGAATAATTCTTATCAAAGGAAAGGATGACTGCCTTACCCTCAACAAAAAGTATCCTGCACAAGCACGTGACTGATACTCAAACAGCACACATGTTGGATAGAGACAGAGGGCATGTACACGTGGGTTGACCTTATACAGGCCACGTGTATATCTAAATTCTGAGAAAAAATTAAAACAAACAGACCAAACCAAGAAGATCCCACTGATATTGATAACCAGGATCCCTTGAAGGCTTGGACACTCTTTTTGACAGAAAAACAAATAATGTAAGGAAAAAATGATAAGGCAAAAACAATATGAGATAGGACTGCTAGCAACCAAGACTCAGACAGAATTCCAGAAAACCCCCTGAGAATGTGTGATTCTGATAGGGAAGAGGATGACTGCCTCTCAAGTTCTCTGAACTCTACACGCTACTGCTACCTCTTCAGCTAGCGTTCACATGCGGGTTGTAAGAGAGTAGGGCGTGGGCACACCTGTGCAGATCTTATGCAAGCCGTGTGTACCTCTATGGGTCCTGACAAACACAGTCAAGCAAATCAGAGAAAGCTGGTATGGAAAACCAGACTCTCTGCTATCCTAGACCTTACAGAAACTAAAAGAAAAAACAGGCAAGAAAAACTAGTCTTTAAAACTACCCAAAAACTAAATAAAATTCCAGGAACCCTAGAGAGTGTCCCCAGTATGGTCTCCAATTTTGTTGTGGGGAAAATCTCCCTACGGACTAGCAAATAGAGTTCAGAATTTGCATGCAGATATGACTGAAGAGAAATTTCTTTCTACCTTCATCCCTAGATTTAAATCCCCTTTTCTTAGTAAATGCATGGAAAGATCAACCTACCTTGTTCCCGATGTTTGATGTTTATCCTCCATTGTACTTGATGACTTGTTCGCAATACTCCTTCCAAAGCTGACCTGCATCCAAGACAAGCAACAACTATGCATGCATCCTACTTATATACTAATGGGTTAGAAATCCAAACATATACTAATCAAACTATAAAAAGTTCATGAATTGGGATAGGAAAATCATTTTCTTTATTACTTTGAATGAGTCAACTTACAAAAGTTGAGACCGGCCATCGCTCCTCGAACCTGATCCTGGGATCCTCTTCTTCTATCCTTCAACTGCTTTTCTTTGAATCTCCTTTGGCACAAGGAAAGGCTAAAGGGTTGGGACAATGGGAATACATAAATGGGCAGAGTTTCTTTGTTATATTTTTCCTCCTTTCAAATGGGACCCCTACCCCTTCTTTTATAGGCTAGAAGGAGCTAGGTATTTGGATGAACCCTCGGCCATGCATGGCCGAGAGTTTCAGTTAACTCACCCATAGCTTTTGTGCTATGTCGGCAACTTTCCTTTTTTGTGCTTTTTTCAGTCCATGTGGGCTGTTTTGGGTCAGCCAGCGTGTACACACATGCAGTAATGGATTAGGGCGCGTGGGCCTTTATAAAAGAGGATTTTCAAAGAGTTGTTCAACAGTGCTTTGGCAAAGAAGGGATATGAGTTGGCCTGATGCCAGGTAATCATGTGTGGTGCAATTTAGGGTTATAACACTCTCACTCGTGTAGTACCCATGGAAAAGATAGAGGACCTTCCCCCGGACATGCAACCACATGTAGTAGGGGTGCCCAGGACTTGGGTCCAGTTGTTCAGGCATCTTGCGAACGTCGTATTTCATTACAATAGGACCAATAGGCCAAGAACATATTTAATTTTGGACCACTCACATGCCGAGGGAACTTGTTGTACTATGTATTGAGGGCTTGAGCCGAGCGATGTATACCGGCTCTATTTGAGGTTTTATGGCCCACTTTGTACTTATGCCACTATTTTTTGGGATAAATTATATATACAT